>OX411306.1:143235981-143350426 GCA_948150685.1 Rhaphigaster nebulosa | reverse complement strand
AAGAATAGTCAAATACTTTCTGCTCTAGAAAACATTATTTACTTCAATCACTCATGGCAGTACTCTGGTCATTATTTATGCCTCTCTAGGTAACTTGTCATTGAATAGAATAAAAACGCTCAGAATTGACTGAGGTAAGGATGTACTTGATGTGCAAAATTTTGCTTTTAGGGATAGCCTCCAACAAACAAAAGGTCAGACCCTGCTAAGCCCATTAAACTAGGGACAATTTATACTGTGTACATAATAAACATTTAATTAAATATTGAAACTGTGTTGTGCACAATCAACCATTTTATTATCTATAATTTAATCGCTGAACTCTAAAACTGGCTGATGTCCTCATTTTCACTTAAAAATGTCAATTTTATTTTAATAAGAATATACAGAAACACAAAATGACTGGATTTATTTTTTTTTTTTACTTTGCATGCTTGGATATTTTCCTTTTTAAAATTCAGCGATTGAATTATATTATTAACTAATTATTAAAACATTACATAGAACATTCCCCAAAAGAGAGCAAAGGAGAAACATATCATAATTGATGCCAAAATGCTTGAGACGACATGGTACGCATGATGTGATTTCGTCTCGTCATCAGGTAAAAATAAGGTGAATCTATCTGAAAAAATATTTCTGAATAGAGTTGATTATATTTTGTAAAATTTAATATGCATTGCTATATGTAACTATCAAGCTGAATTGTTGAATTTTACAAAATTATTCAAAGATTCTAAAGTCAGAAGCGTAGCACACAGGGAGACGAAACGGCTTTTTTTTTAGGCAGCGCCAAAAAAAAAAATTGAAAATAATTTTTTTTTTAATATACAGGTTAAACGAAAATGTAAAGAATTGTCTTTTCGTGCATTTTTCTAAATTGAATCCTACTACTCAAAATTCTGAGGAAAACAAAATAGTGGCGTCTCGGTAATCCAAGGTCCTATAATCCGAGCTGTGATTATCTTAGTTTTCAATAATCTGAGGTCTTTTGTACGTTTTTTTTAAATACTAAAAAAATGTTTCACAAATTATAAAAGCATTTTAATAACTTTTAAATTTTTGTGAAAGTGATATGGTGTGAGAGAGAGCACAATGTTTATTATTTATTGCGCGTTTCAAAGAAAAGAAAAAACAAAACAGAAGTCGATCAATTTTTAAGCAAATCGGAAGCTAATCATGATGTTTTGCCAAGAATAAAAATAAACAAATGATCAACTCTACAGTTGCGACGTTACTGGATTGAATTTAAAAAATGCTTCCGGACAAAAGCTCGGCATCTAATGAAGAACGCTCAGCCT
This sequence comes from Rhaphigaster nebulosa, assembly GCA_948150685.1. Taxonomy (NCBI): domain Eukaryota; kingdom Metazoa; phylum Arthropoda; class Insecta; order Hemiptera; family Pentatomidae; genus Rhaphigaster; species Rhaphigaster nebulosa. The sequence goes on along the minus strand of OX411306.1, from coordinate 143,349,125 downwards.
CTGGCGATAAAAAAATGTAAGGAGTGGATAACCGTTTTAACTTGCTCTAATGCATCTGGAGAGCGCGAACTTCGCTTCCTTGTCTTTGAAAAATCTAAAAAGCCTGGACCTTTCAAAAATTTTAAATCCTCAGGGTCTATTAACAGCCAACCGCTGGATGGACAAAAAGCATATTTTAAGAAAGTTTTTTTGAAGAATTTGTTTCTGAAGTAAAGATTTTTTTAAAAAGCGAGGTTTACCGAGTAAAACATTGCTTTTGATCTTTAAAATGGAGATAACACGCAAATTAAAATTAAACCATACCATGCAAAGGATTTCATCGACTGTAAAAAGCATTGGAATATGTGGAACAACAAGATGAAATCACGGCTGCAGACGTTGGTTTTTTTTTTTTTTTTCAAAAAAATGGGGTATATACGCAGCTACCAAAAAGAGTAGAGGAAAACAAAGGATTATTTAATATGTATTGATATAGGTTTTATTTTTAGACAATATTATTCTTAGGTACAAATTATATATAACAAGCACAAGGTGCGAACAAAAGGTAAGGGAACAGCAGATAGGAAGCAATTCACCACATCACTTACCTAGCCTTTGCCCTCAGATATAAGAAATAAGTTTATTTAAAAACCTACCGAGAAGTTGGCAGTGTGACAAAGGCAAGATGTGGTCCGTCCTGGAAGATTTAATCAATTTTAGGAAACCAGTCAACCTGGAATCTCGACTGGAATACCGAAAAATGGCGGAGGTCTGGAAAGGACAAAATTCGATTAGAGGATACTAATGGATTCGAAGAGATCGTCCCACCCCGGACCTCGTCCCTCCCTCTATAAAATTAGTTGGCCAATCACGAAAAAAGGTACCGCCCAGTGCCGGGAATCTAACCAACCAACAACGTCTTCGACCCCGTTTTAGGAAGAATAAGGAAGAAAAGGGGGACCGAAGCCGAGGAAGCAACAAAAGAACACTTCTCCGCTATGACTTGAGGGCTGAACTTCGTGGATAACTACTTCCCTCTGCCTTGATACAGATGACTGGCTTCTTCATACTCCATGGCTTAAAATATGCAGAAGAACCTGATGGAGAGATGCTGAAGGACCATCAACACCAATTATTACCTATAAGATATTTATGTTAGAACAGTTAATGACTAGGTCTTGTCTTAATTATTCCATGGCTAAACTCTTGTAACTCTTGTAATTACTTTAATTTTGATGAATAAAAATAAATGTTAGGTAGGAGGTTGTTCTTTAGTATGATAGCAATAAACTTGATTAGCATTATTGTTATTAGCATTATTATTAAACTTAGAAGTAGGAACACTATCTTGGTCGATTATTAAATAATGGTAATCACAAATCAGGCTCTTGGAAAGGTATCCAATTTAGAGAAAAAAATAAGTAATTCATATTGACTTATAACACAATTTTGGAATAATCATCCTCAATGATTGTCCAATGGGCATCCTCAATATATATTACAGCATTAATCTATTATTAGATAATATATATATATATATATATATATATATATATATATATATATATATATATATATATATATCAAACACAATCGAGGTAAAACATAGCATATTTTTACATATAATGTTTGAAATCGATGTGTGTATACGTCTTAAAATTGCGTATTATGTACACTGAAATGCATGTTAATGTGATTTTATTCAATGATTTATATCTTTTGCGAAAATTATTTCGATAATCTGAGTTTTTTCGTAATCCGAGGTGGACTCAGTCCCATCCAACTCGGCTTATCGCGACTCCACTGTTGTAAAATTTTGTTTATTATTTCAAACATTTACTCCTTAGTTAGTATACTGTTTCGGAAGAAAAGCAACTAATTGTTTTTATGACGACTTGGGATTTTTTTTTTAATCGTAGTTAAGGTTGTTCCTGTTTCATTTTTAGGAAAATGTTCCAATTCGTTCGCAAACAATTTTATGTGTCGTTAACCAGTAACTGTTCTAGTTTCCATTTATCCAATAATTCCATCGGACTGCTTCCGATATTTCTATCTAACTGAAAAATGTGTTAATAATATGTCGGATTTAAACAGCCTCTTATTTCATACCTGGCTCAAATTTCTCGTTCTTTTGTTGTTATGTATATTTTAGTGGCCATTTATTTATATCCCCCATCGCGACGCCAGTCGCGTGCCATCGAGAACGCGCCTGCAGAAGGCCGCTCTGCGGCTGAAACGGAACCAGACTCCTTTTCAAGTTTCTTATCAGCTGAACATTCCCCTCTAGTCGCCCGCACTAGCTAGACAGCTACTCTGAAGCATCAGAATGGCCTTGATCACTCTTAGCTCTTGCCACAGTCCGAAAACTACAGCATTCACTTCGTACCGCCGACTAATTTATTTTATTACACTGGACGGAGGCGACAAGACGAAGCGGCGAGGCATCGTTCAGATAAGCCACTATTTCGAGTATATCTTCCAAACAAAAAAATATTCCGTTAAAAATTCTTTGATTGAGCAAGATTTTCCATTTTAAGACTTTTATTATCTATGGCTCAATAGAGTTATATAAATATTATTAATTAGTAAGTAATACCAGTTATCTATAACCAACTAAAATAAGATTCCTTTATATAGAAATTCTTCTTTCCAGAATGTTCTCTCTAGCAGCACAAGATTGAATATTTAGGACCAAGTATGAATTATAACCATAAAGAAATTACAAAATGAACACAGAATAGGAAACTTGGGTTTCTCAAAATGTGGAATATGCTAAATATTAATAGGGTATTTTTTTTGTCACAAATCGGGTTGTGAAATCATTTTCAAAACATTAGTGGCTCATTGACATTCCATGAGAATGTATTACTTTTCTTTCCCTAGGTATTTTGTGCCTTTGGGCGTCGAGCTGAAGCCGGAGCACATGGTTACGGGATTGAATTTATGGTATCATACATTATATTATTAATGACATTCATTAATAATTGAAATATTTTACTTTGGGATGGGTATGTTTTTGTAGATTCCGGGAAAGTTTTCATCGTACAGCTAGCAGGGAGCAAAGAGATTGTATAAAATGGATTTGCCACTGCTCTACAATTATTCTTATGAATTTATTTACTCTTTATATTTATTCAATAATCATTTTATAGTTAGTTTTTACATATTTTTCAGTGGAAAATCCATTAGAAACCTCTCACCAGCTGTTGTGTTTGGTTGGTGGTTAGCTTTGTGCTGTTGTAACAAATTCCTCTTTTATTGATTGATTATATTGATTACTATCGACCTGGAACTTATTGGCTTTTAAGAATTTGTAATAAAGAATTGTGAAGAGAATTTGGTGTTATTTTCTATAATCACCCTAATAACATCAAAACAACTATTGCTAGGGCCTTAGGTGAGACTCAATATACTATGTCTTGGCAGCTTTAACTTTTATCAACTTTCATCTTTATTTTTCCGTTGCAATCTAGCTTTTTATAGGAATATATCAGAGTTGGGCAAAATGTATTTGCAACTACCAATTACAATTTTCAATTACAGTAATTGATGAGTAATTCTAATTACAACTACAAGGAGTAATTGGTAATCAGTAAGCATCAATTACTTTTGCCCAATTACAGTTGCAATATCAAGTAAAATTACGGTAATTTAAAAATATAACTAGTGTTTACAATTATTAATTAATAATTATAATTGGAGGAATATGAGTCATATAATTGCTATTTTTTTATTTATTTATGATTTACGTCTTTTAACAAAATAATGTATTTAAGTTGAATACTTATGATATAGTATTTTTACCATAAGTATATTCATTTTAATTTCACGCCAATTTTGGCACTGTACTGTTACATAAATACAACATGGCAACATATCATTGGGATCAGAATTTTAATGTAAGATGTTAATATGCAATATCAAAGGTTCAAATAGATTATTGGTAAGAAAAAAAGCGGCGGACGGCGGAAGGACGGATTTTTTTTTATTCGATATTTGGATTCTACGTATCTTGAACGTAAACTTTAAATTTTGAGGGAGAGGAGGATTAAAATTTATAAATCCTTGGTCGATTATGAAGGTCTATTATTGAAAATAATGAGCATCTGCCAAAAGCATCTGCCTATATAGATATTTTATTTTATTTTTTTTTTTTCACCTCGGAATAAAGAGGTTGCTCGCAGGGCTCGGTCCTGGGCCCAGCCCTGTGGAAACTGGTCTTCGACCAGCTGCTGGGGGAGCTAGAGCAGAGAGGGTTCCTTGCCACAGCCTACGTCGACGACCTGGCGGTCATAGTGGCCGAGGGTAGCGTAGTAGTAGAGAGAGTAGTACAGAAATGTGCGCCAGTCTAGTTTCAGAATGGTGCGTAAGGAGGAAGCTGGGCATGGCCGCAGCCAAAACCCAGGCCATGGTCGTAAGAGGGTCCACAGATAGAGCTCACCCTATCATATTGGATGTAGATGGTCAGAGAGTAAGAATAGGTGAGGAGGTGACATTCCTAGGAGTGATGATGAGGAGAGGTTTTGACGTAACGCCACACCTAGACCACCAGAAGGATAGGATGACTCTGTCTATAAATGGTGCTATGTGCTAGCCAGAGCGATGCCCCTGGATCTCGTCCTCAAGGAGGACAGGATAAAATACAATATGAAGAGGGAGGATACCATCGAGGAGTGGAACGGACGGTGGGCAAAACTGAAGGCTAGATGGGTCCTCTCAGTTTACTGGGTCTCGCATTTCCGAGAGAAACTACCGGTTTCCGAGGGAAACTACAGGAACATGGAAAGGACTTAAACCCTCGGTGCCCCACCGTGGAGTCCCTTAGACAGCAGAGTACGTCGTCGTATACAGCATCGCAGTAGAAGGACACCGAGCCAGGCTGTCGAGAAATACAGGGATCTCCGCCCTTACCGAGTCGGACTTCCCCCGTCTGATGGTCTTCAAGGAGTTCATATACGGGTGGAAGGAGGTGGTGGGCCCTGAGTACTTCACACTGGGAACGGCCAGACCACCCGACGGCGGCGGGCCACCAATAATATTTTTTTTTCACCACCAAATACACGCCTGATATCGACCTATGCCCACCATGGGCTATATGGGACATTCGTCTGGCCGTGGAGAAGCAGAGGATTGGGAGAGCTCCAGGAATGAACGGAATAGATGCTGCGGTCCTCAGGAATAGTGACCCGTACGTCGAAGAGGAACTCCTCCAGATTTTCAATGAGTGTTTGGAGAGGGGGCACTTTCCAAGCAAGTGGAGGACCACAGACTTGAGTCTGCTCTACAAGGGAGAAGGGAAGGACAAGGAATCACCTAACGCTTATAGGCCGATATGCCTCCTCCCAGTCGTCAGCAAAGTCCTGGAGCACTTGATCGTTACCCGACTTCGCCGGATCCACAGTGCAGCCATCCAAGGCAATTCGGCTCGAACCGAGAGCGCCAGGAGGGCTGGTCATGCCGTCCAGCAGTGGATGAGGTGCAGCTCCATCGGTAAGGTGCGCAATCGCGTACCGGGCTACACCATAGTAGCAGGAAAAAAAATTGTTCCCTCAATTAAACAGTCCTCATAGTTAACTGTAAAATATGAATTTTAAAATAAAGCGTTGATTTATGGGATCAGTGGCATGCGTTATCCCAGCGCACTACCCCACCACTCCCGAACCCCATATGACCGAAAGGTCGGGAAGGGAAGAAAAAAAAAATTGTATTTTTACATTTTTTTTCATGCCTTTGTATGATGAGTCCATAACATCATACATTTTGGCTTATTATTTTCAATAATAAATCTTTGGAATCGACCAAGGAAAAACGTTTTGTAACCCACCCTCAAAATTTGAGGTTTTACCTTTTTTTTTTACCTTCTAAGATACGTAGAATCCAAATATCGAATAAAAAAAAAATCCGTCCGTCCGCCGTACGCCGTCCGCGGCTTTTCTCCGAGACTACTGGACCTATTTTCTTGAGATTCTGCACCAATGCCACAGGTCACCCCGGTATGATCCTCGGAACTCGATATTACCATCCGTTTGTTCGTTTCAAAATGGCGGCCGAATAGAGATCTCAGAAGGCCATAACTTGGTCATTTATAAAGATAGAGAGAAAATTTAAGGTGTTTTGGAATCAGTGTAATAAGACATTAAAAAAAAAATGAAAAAAAAAATCTGTATAATTACCGATTGACAATCTCATAAGCCCATAACTCGGTCATTTATAAAGATAGAGAGGAAATTTAAGGTGTTTGGGAATCAGCATTTCAAGGCATTAAAATAAGAAAAAAGTTTATTATTTTCAATAGTTTGTATATTTGTATTTAAGCGTAATTGTATTTAAACGAAAGATAATGAAATTCCCTACTAAACGAACCAACAATCACTTAAATCGGACCATTATTAGCTGAGATATAGCGTAATGAACTTCGTAGACTGATTCTCCGGGCGGCTAGTCATCGTGGTCCTAGACCTCCTTTCTTATCTATTGGGCTTCTGACTTCCTGGTATTTCTCTGCTGTATCCTTCCTTGGATTATTTCTATACTTCCTTTAGCTTCCTTAGTCTAACCTTTTTTTTTCCCTACTGAAGTGCATCTCCTCTGTATCATTTTACATCACAGGATACTTGCATTGACAGTTTTTTAAATTAACACTCCCAGTTCGGCACTCTCACGGCGATCATCTTGTGACAAGCTTCAAATTTCTTTTCCTTTGGTGCCTACTACTTCATTTTTTTTACTTGGACAGAACAGATATTTTTGAAATATTGCTAAGTGGAAATAATAAATAAACCATTGTGTAATAATTTGCAGCGTTTTTCCTCTATATTTATAAATGGCCGAGTTATGGGCTTATAAAATCCCTAATCGGCAGCCATTTTGAAACAAAAAGACGGACCACCAAAGTGACCCGCGACTTTGGTGCCGAATCTCTAGAAAATCGGTCCAGTAGTAGAAAAGCCGCGGACGGAGAACGGATGAATTTTTTAACCCTATTCTGTTTGCCAAGATATTTTTTTAATGATTTGAGGTAATCTATCCTAAAACTAAATAAAATGTACTGCCTAATGGCGTTCTCGCGAATACCCCATAATTATATATAATGAAATGAGAGAGATTCAAAAGGAGACATTTTTTTTCTTTAATTATTAAACTTTGAAAAGGTTTTCGAACACGTTTTTCACCGAGTGTCGCAGAGTTATTTGTGCCAGTCAGTTGGTCATTTAAGTAGGTAAAAATCAGTGACTAATTTGTTTGCAGCCACCTGGATCCAGATTAATTTCAAAGGCAATTATGGGAAAAATCCCTGGTGTCAACTACCTGACGGCGAGGTCCTCGGGAAGGCCCTTCCAAAACTAGGATAGTTTCAGTATAGTTTAAGTATCAGCAGTGTTCACTTCTAGTTAAGTAACAGTGTCGAAATGCTAAGATATTGTTTATAGAATAAGTTTCTTGAAGAAAATATTATTTTTGGTAAGTTTTATTTTTCCATTTACGTATCTATTAACTAATTACCAATGTATTTACCTAGATATGTAACTCATAGTAGTTACACGTGTAATGTAACAATTAGAACATGTCTACTGAAATCAAATAGGTAATACTTTTTTTTGTCTTTTCTGTTTAGTCCTTAAATATGCCCACAATAAGAGATTTTGACCACTTAATTGAAGAATCAAAATCATTTAAATCATTTTATCAAAAATTCGTGGAGAAATTTTTAAAAAACAGATCAGGCCCTTTTATTATAATTATATTAGTAAAAATAAATGTCGTTGTATCGCTCAAATACAAGATTGGAGCAAATTCATAAATCGTGGTTGGATGTTGAAGACATTTTTTCTAGCGCCAAGGAGGCAAGAGTTGAGGCATGTTCCTTCCTTCGACTAGTTCGCGTAAATGTGGTCGTCCAAAAATATCATTTTCCGAAACTAAAGAGCGAACCAAGAAGAAAACTGTAAAAGGTGATTCCGACCGATTTACATCTCCTCAAGCAGTTAAAGTGCTTTCCAGCCGAATATGAAGGAAGGGAAATCGCGCTGGATCAGCTTTTCGCCAGTGAAAGTCCTGCGTCTTTTATGAGTTTCTAGAGGAAATAAAAAAAAGAAGAAAAGAATTTGGAATCATTTTCTCCCGAAGAAGCATTATCTCTTATTGTTGAAGCAAAATTAACAAAAAAATCATAACATTTGCTACGGACAGCTGCTAAAAATTAAGGAGCAGATATTTATCCCAGTTAGAAAACATTAATTGCCATGAAAAAACTGGCTTATCCACAAAGTATTATCAGTATAGAAAAATACAGCGAAGTTCCTCTACAAGAGCTATTGGAACACACCGCTGGCTGGGTTGTTGAATCAGTTGGGGGCAGTTTTCAAGGAAAATATACTTTAATATGTAAGTGGGGATCTGGTGACTCTTCAGGACAATCGGAATATAAACAAGGCTTCAAAAAAGAGGAATTCTGGGACGATAGTGTTTTTCTAACTTCACTTGTGCCACAGAAAGTTATAGGAAAAAATGGCCAAGTTTGGGAAAACCCTCGTCCAAGTTCCACCCGCTATTAGCGGCCTAAAAGGCTTCAATATATAAAGAAGACAAAAGAGGTTATAATTCCGTTGTTAGAGCAACATATAAAAACTCAAATTAAAAAATTGGAACCATTTAAAGTTGGAGGAATAGAAATCGACTTTAATATGCAATTGACAATGATAAACGGGGTTCCTTTACAGGAACACCGCTGCAAGCAGACAGAAAGAGGTTCGGCATCCTGGAGTCAGACCAACACTGTGGCTGAGGCCATCTAGAGCATGAAATATCACCTCTGCATACATATATTCGATTTCGGGAATTTGTTATGGTCATTTCTTATAGACTAGGTAAAAAAATTTACATTATAAAAGTTTAATTTTAAATGTTTTATTATCTGTTTATATTTATATTATTTTATTTCAGGTACAAAAACTAAAGTCCACGGAGATAAAATATTCCGGAAGTTAGAGAGCAAAAAGAGATTGTACTTCGGAGATTAAAAGATCGTATGCATCTAAAACCAGATCGTCTAAAGCAAGATTTCGTTCAACTAGCGACGGAAACACTGCAAGGAGGTTTTTCGAGAATCCAGCTGCTTCTGCTAATGCGACTGGTGTGGACGAGGAATTGATAAAACATTTCTTAGTTATCTTTTTCGGTCTAGCCTCTGGAAGCGAATTCAACTAGAAAGTTTTGAAGTATATTGCCTAAGGATTCTAACAATATATGAGGAGAAATACCACTTGTACCTAGTGACGCCGACTTTCCATACAATTTTAGCACAATGTCCAATTATCATAACCAATGCTGTCTTGCCTCTTGGACAGGTGTCTGAAGAGGCACCGTTGGCCAGGAATAAATATGTTAGGAATTATAGACAACTTTTCACTAGAAATGTAAGTCGAATTTTGAATATTGAGGATTTATTTCGAAGGTTTTTGCTCTCCTCGAGTCCTGTAATCACATCAGCTCATCACTAAAAAAATTAACGGAGAAGATGAAATATGACCTGAGAGATCTATTAATGATTTCTTTCAGTAATAACGAAGAGAAAGATCCGGTAATGAATACAAATCAGAGAAAAGTATTGGTAATGATACCACATCTGACGAATCCGATTTTTAGGAAGAAATAGAAGGTTATATATTTGCAGTACTTCTTCTTAATATCATAAATTATGTAAAAATACAAATTACATACATCATCTTTATTCCATGTATTTCATTTTGTTAACTTTAGGTTCATTGAATTTAATTTATTTCAGGTTTTTCAACTACATTTTTAATATTAGTATTTTTTTTTTGTTTAATTTTTTCTATTAAATAATAACCTTTGAGTTGAAGAAAAAAAATTGCTACGGTGATGATTATTCTTTATTAGTGTCATTACTTAATTGTTTTAGTAAACGCTAGGAATTCTGAAGAGGCTGATAACGTATTATCTCTTCTAGTTGAAGCAAAACTAACAAGAGTTCATACAATTTACTGGCATTTGTTTAAACGAACTGCAATAATCATGAGATCTAAAATGGTAAATAATTAATTAATTAATAACTTTACAAAAAGAAAGTTACGAATAAAGAAGTATAAAATAATTAAAAATAGCTGTTAGCTAATAACATGAAGGATGCACATAATATATAAGTTGAGAAAGTAGCGATTTCATGTTCATGCACCTTCCTTCCACCTCCTTTACGTCTTTTTTTTTTAAACCATCATGAAACAAGTTTATAATCCTTCATTAATCATAATACCAAGTTTGAACGAGATCCGTCCACTAAAACTATTTTTTGCACCATGATTCCTGAATCGGGACCACTGTACGGCGGACGGACGGATTTTTTTTTATTGGATATTTAGATTCTATGTATCTTGAAACATAAAAACTCAAATTTTGAGGGAGGGTTAAAAAAATGTCCATGTCCTATTACAAAAGTCTGTTATTGAAAATAATAAACCAAAAGCTTTATATAAATTTCTTGTTTTTTACTTTTTTTTTGTTATGTCTTGTTATGCTGATTCCAAAACACCTTACATTTCCCCTCTATCTTTATAAATGGCCGAGTTATGGGCTTATAAAGCCTCGAATCGGTCGCCATTTTGAAACAAACAGACGGGTAGTAATGTCGAATTCCGAGGATCTATCTACCTGGGATCATCTGTGACTTTGGTGGCGAATCTCAAGAAAATCGATTGAGTAGTCTCGAAGAAAGGCCGTGGACGGAGGACGGATGGATTTTTTGTTTGTTATATATTTGGATTCTTTGTATCTTGAAACTTAAAACCTCAAATTTTGAGAGGGGAGGTTAAATTTTTTTTTCTTGGTAGATTAAATTGGTCTATTATTCAAAATAATAAACCAAAATATCAAGAGAAAGAGGTCAAGATGGAATAATACTTAGGTTATAAATAAATGAAGAATTCTGTTATGAAAATAATGTGTTCACTGTAAATAGAATTATGCAGTTATATTTGTGATATAAAAAATTTGTTTTTTTTATTTTTGTAGACTTTAGACGTACATTTTACACAGTAAACCAAAACAAGCTCAACAAACAAAACGCTTGAGCTCGGTGTTAGTACTTAAATGATTCGTTTATTAAATAACTTATAAAGCAGCGTGGAAATGAAAGTTAAATGTGACTACAATAATTACTTGGAGAATATTGACGTCACCTGCAGTCTTCTTCAGGAGTACGTATCAAGTCCCTTCCTTTTAAGTCTCTTTCTTAGCGACATGGATCATGTTTGAGGTCCCACGGCTTAGAAGATATTCAAATCACATCCATCTATGATAGCATTGCACTCCTATTTGCCGACGATTTAGTTCTAATGGGTAATTCTTATGTAGACGTAATACGTAAACTAAAAGCATTAGTCACTTACTGTTAAATAAATGACTTAGAAATTAATTCCTCAAAAATAAAAATTTATTATCGCTAAAGGAGAAAAAAAATGTTAGTCATGAAATCATGTTAGTTGTGATAATCAACAAATTGAAAATGTGTCAATGTGTAGGTGTACCCGATTTCGAGTTCTGCACTCTTCCTAAACGCTGAAAAATAATATGCACAGTTTAAAACTATAACTCAGCTTTAAATATTTGTCTTAAAGCTAAAATAACAAACTGGGCACAACATGTAAAAATTAATCGATCAATTGTACTCTGCATTTTTTTTTTTTATTCGATTCGATAATTTCGACTTTTACTCTTTCTCATACTATTTATAGTAATGTAGGCACAATTTTTCAGCAAATCAATCAGATTTTCCAATGTGTTAATAATTAAATATTTGTTTTTTCCACTGTAAATTTCACACGAGTTATTTCCCTATTTTTTTAAACTACAGCAGATAAAAAATAAATACATTTAAAAAATAATACTTTAATATTTTTTTTCTAATTTTTCCTATTTTATCATTGATTATTTTGGAACAGGATCGTTTTCTTCAGAACCTGGTACCATCTCATGATTTAGTGCTGAAAAATACATAAATATCATGTGCCGCACATTGTTATTCCCAGATAGCGGTAGGAAAGTAAAAAAAAATAATTTCAAATAGTTTGATAACTTAACATCTGCACATAATTAGAAAATAATCATGAAATCGCGAGAAAGTACTTAAACAGTATAGTCATTATTTTACACTTTGTAAATATTTTACATAAATTACAATTACCATTAATTTGTAGTTACCATTAGTGTGTAACTGCCGCAATTACTTTTTCAATTATATCTAAAGTAATTGCAACTAAAATTACAATTAATGTAATTGAAAAAAGTAATTGCTCTTAACGCTCCAATCATTTTAATTGTTATTGGAAGTTGCAATTATTTTTGATGTTGTTGTTTGCCAAATATCATAGCGTTTGCAAGTTCACCTTATATTTTGTCTAAGTCTAATTAGTCAAATTGTTCACAGGTTATTACAAATTTAATTAATTATTAATGTAATTAATTACTGCCCAACTCTGGTATATATTACCCAGTGTCATGATTAACAGTTCTTCTGTTCACATTGTGTCATATTTTGTGTTTGTTATTGCAGTATTTATACGTACATTGAGGGTAATCTGAGCGTCACTTGCCTCCAATGTCTATTATATTCCTCGTCCACCACTTATTCTAGTAGGTAAGCCTGATAGTAAGTTAGTCGTAAGCCAGAATTTAGTAAGATGTAAGAAGTTTTTACTTTGTGAGAAGTTAAGAACATTTCTATAAATGAAAGTATTTCTCAGTAATTAACTGTTGTTCGAAATTTAAAACTCAACTATGCCACAAGTTTCTGTCCATAGCCATTTATTACTAATTAATCGACATTGACCAGAGGATACAGTGCCTCTAGCAATGGGTTGATCACCCGTCTAGAGTATCTTAGAGATTTAGGTTAACGAATCTAATTTATGTATAAATGCTCATATCTTATTAGAATGATATTTATTAAAAATTCGATTACATTTAAAAGGGTAATGAACATAAATTATATAACTTATTATAATTGAGGTAGAGAACTGGTTATAACTGTGATAGAGAGAATAATTTAAATTTACCAAGCAGCTCTCGGGTTTCTATGTATCCTACCAAATTTAATACATGGAATGCTAGCAAACATGCTCCGAGCATCTGAAAGTTTTTAAATATTTTATTAAAGAGAATCGTTTATTTATACTATTATCCATACAGTATAAACTACAGAAACTAGTGGTCAGTAATACCCGTCGATGTCAAAACAAGCGCATCGAGTCGATAACTTACTTAGTTGTAGAGAAAAAAACGAAGTAGTTATTAAATTTCATTGTCTCGTGCATAGAAGGAAGATGTGTTGTAAAATGTCTCTAAACGATTCTGAAAAATTTACAAGAGACATTTGGTCATGTCATCATCAATCATCATCATTGATCATACTTTTATGATTCTTTGAAAATATCACTAAATAAAATCTGACAGGTGTATGGGACACCCTATTATTCGCAATAATCAAGAGGGAGAGGAGGGTCAGTTCCGGTTTAAATCATTGGAAAAAATACAAAATATATTACATAATTATTTGTTCCACCTCGTTTTAATAAAGGAACATGTGGAACAGTGGTAAACAATAGCTGCTCAAGTATAATTAAATATAATGACATTCAAGAGAGTAGCCCGCATTTTTAAAGATTGCTAACCTCCTAAAATACAAAATAATATATGAAGCTATAATTTGTTTTCCTTTATTCCTAAAATGAGAAATAATTAGCATCAATCAATCCCAATAAACGTAAACCTAAAGTTAGCCGAATAAAGTATATTGTAGACTTGCTTCCACGTTTCATAAAGTTGTCATGGCAACGATTGCGGACACATTCGTTCGTACCAGTGTTTGGAAAATTATAATCAGAAAATAATAATATGTAATGATTACATGTTTTTTATATTCAAGGATAATGAATAATTCATTTATTCGTTTTTCTATTATTCATTGAAAAAAATCAATTCATCGTTTTTTTAAAAAGTAGTTAAATAAAAATAATGATTCGAATAAAAAAAAAAATTGAATAAAAGAACAATCTGGCTCTAGCCTTCGTTCAACATTAACATCGTTCCTAACAGCTCCTGCTCCGTTATTTATTATTCTTTCTTATTTTCTATTCAACAAATTGTGAGTAAAAAATTGTTTATTTATACTAACAAACAATTATTTGTTAGAATGTTACTACAATTTGAGTTAACTGACGCCTTTGTTTGTGAGGGAAACAATTGATACAGCATTAAAGCACGATCTGTAGCGATATCGTAGAGATTAGATGATTATAAGTCCCCACTCTTCAACCGGCGCTTCCCCACCAGCTTTATCCACTCGACTTCATATTAGCCACTCTACTCAGAACCTCCATAATGGTACTGTAAGAACAGGATTGCCAGAGACGATAAATTAGCACTCGCGTGCTACGTATGTAAAGCAATCTTCCGTGGAAAATGCTGCCATGTCAGAGATTGAAATCTCTCAAATGAGAAATAAAAAACAATGGAGTTGCGGCAGCTGCGAGAGCTCGGGCAAGCCTGTTAACGGGCAGTATAGTGCTGTACCAAGCAAACATATGGAAGAGAACGTCATGGTTATACTCGCCGAAATGACATCAAATAAAAATGTATTTAATACTGTCCAACACTGGTACGTATGCATGTAATATTTTTATCCGGCTGCGGCTTAGCCACAAATAGAGTAATATGTTATGTTTGACCATCAGAAGGCATCTAACAATTTTTTGAGCATACGACAAATTTTTAAGTTTAATGAATCAAATTATGCACTGAATTCCCGTGAATATTTTGAAACACTGAGAGCTCAAAATACTTAAAAAAATATTTCATTATATTTTTTGTATTTTCGGCTTTTTGTTAATGTTTCATAATATATCATTTGTAAGTTTATGGCCATATGGTAATAAATTATAAATAGCCAAAACTTGGAAACTAAACACGTTAAAATAAAATTTAACTTAATAAAAAATAAAAACCTCTACTACGAAAATAACATTTATATCTTGAAACCCTATTCATCCTAAGGGATGGAATGTACATAATCTACTTACGCGCAGTGGTGGGTTGTTTGTGAAGTTAACGCCCATTAATATTGAATCTAGGTGTAGTAGTCGGTTGTCTTTTACAACACATTACGACTTCTTGCGAATATATTCCGTCCTCTTCATCTGTGCAAGACAAAGTACAGAAATCTCCTTGCATCCGTGTATGTAAACATACAGAAAGTAAATTAATGTATGTATTGAGTAAAGCAGAGTCTTCATTTTCGTTTGAGTGTTGTAGGCACCTGACAACACCACTAGATTTCAATATTCATGGGCGTCAAGTTCTCTAACTATATACCAATGCGCTTAAGTTTATATGCAAGTATATTCCGTATCCAATACTTGAATAGGGTTGCAAGATATAAAAGTTATTTCCGTAGTCGAGGTTTGTAAGTTTTAATTTTGTATTAAGTAAATTAATTTTTTTATGATAGAGTTTGCTAAGCAGTTTACTGCATGTAGGACACAAGTTATGCAAATCCCTAATTTTCAGCAAAGCAAAGTGATCCAGCCTTGGATTGCCAATAGCATTAATGGCTTAGGGTAACGCCCGTTCACCACCGAGATGTATTATCAACAACAAAGACACATAGCTCCGTCCTTGGAGAGAGATATGATGACATTTAATCACGAGGGACCTCTGCTGATGTAATGCTTTGGCGTGCCGTGAGTAGTTTAATCTCGAGTTACAAACGCCAGCGATTACTTGTGTGTCATCACCGGGGCTCTCCTAATCACATTGGCGTCTAGGCACAGCCGGAGAGGGAAGCTGATAGCCTTAGATTTTGTTATTTTTAACAGATTAAATATACGTGTCATCAAATAAAAATAATAATAAAAATTATTTATACATCAAATAAATTAAAATATGTTAAAAAGGTGGAGCGCATTTACTTTGCGTATGAAGCGTCTTATGAAAAAATTTGATGTGGACACCACATGCCTTACTTATTAAACTATAAATTGGTGGCTCAAAACGTGATCTTGAATCACTATTTGGTTACCAGATTTCGATGATAGCAGTATCTTAAAAATGACACTCGGCGTCGCATAGTGGACCTGGGTATATCCATATGGCGCTCAAAACCTTATTTTTGAATTTTTATTATTTTGTAAAAACAATCATATTTTCAGAAACAAGACCAAAGATCGAACCCGAAAATGTAAACAGAAGGCATTTTGATTGTTTACAATTAATTAAAACGGTCCCAGTCTATGCTTGAGCCTCCTAGAAACTGTTTTATTTATTTGTGTATGAATAAATCACTTAAATTAAAAAATGTCCAGGTCAAAAGCAGATATAAAGTCCCTGTTAAAATCTATCAATGCATTATTATAAATTCGTACGGCGGGGACGAAACTTATGAACATAAAGTTTATGTTTTTAAAAAATCTTTTTTAAATTTTGCGCAAGTGTTTCACACTTTTCTCTTCAGTTATATTTTCACAAAAGCTTCCATTGTATCTCTGAATTTAAAAATTTGTGAAACTTCTTGCCCAAAATTGAAAGAAGTATTTTTTAAAAACATATATTTTATTAATTTATTTAATGATTTATTCCCACACAAAAAATTTAACAGTTGCTAAGAGTCTCAAGGATAGACTGAGACCAAGACGAAAATATTGGATTAAGTGATAATTGTAAACAATCAAGGTGCCTTTTTATTTACATTCTTAGGTTCGATCTTTGGTCTAGTTCCTTTAAATTTGATTAATTTTTCAAAATAACAATAATTCAAATACAAGGTTAAAATATATTAAAATATAAGGTTTTGAGAGCGATATGAATATATCAGGTCCCACTGTGCACCAATTACTTGTGATAGTGCTCCGAGTCGTATTTCTGGATGGGTTAGACACAGAATTTTATTTTCTAAATTTTTTATTTGACGCTTTTATTGCTAAAATTGATAAAGAACCATTTAAAAAATCTATTATGAAAATTTAAAAACGTCTATAATGAACATCAAAGTTCCCATGATCTAATTTTAATAAAACTCTAGTATGTTATTTATAGTTACATAAAAGCCTTACATACCAAATTTGAGAATTTTTACATTTAATATAATTTTTGATGAAATAAAATTATAACCTTCAGGAAAAGCACCACATCTTTGAATTTGAAAAGTTTTGCATCATATTCTAATTATAATTGTTGACGAAAATAATGATCTTCAAAATAAGTACCACTCCAGTGATTATGTAGTGGAAAAAAAAAGAGGAGCACAATTATATGTTACAAAAATTTCAAATACAAAATTTCAACTTTCTTCTCCTAACCGTTTTTGAGTTTCGTGAGGGACGACGCATTTCGTGATCACTGCTGATACTTGGAATATTACTGTTATCAAGTAACTTCTATATATGAATACTTTCCAATACTTCATTAGAACAGCTACATTTTTTTTGAGGTAATGGGCTATTTTATTCATCCTATTTTATTTACAAAATAAGGTTCTCACACAATAATTTCACACTTATTAAACAGTTTTTGTAGTCAACTTGCTTAAACGGATATGATGTTTTCACAGCAACAACACACATATGAGATCGTCTTGAATAAGCGTCTAAATATTTAAAACCTGATTTTGTTCCGTTTCGATCGCCTTACCACCGTCGCACAGTCGCAAATATGACCGATCTATTGTAGCTGGCCAAAAATCCAATTAACTATGGAAGCCTAATCTTTATTAAGTGGATTACGAGTTTACTTTGAACTGATAAGGAAAGAGGATAAAAATGACTGCCAATATTTACCTTCATCTCTTGCGAATAAGTTTCCTGTGCGTACAGACGGACGAATGTTAACAAATGAATTCCGCCTTCTCGTTTATGTTAATTAGAGCATTCATAACATAAGTTCATTTATTTATTTCATTATTACATTGTTATAAGTAGCCCTAATACTAAGATAGGGCCCTAATATTAGCCATAATAATAAGACCAAGCTACAGTGTATTACAGAACACGCAGTATGGAGGCCTTCGGAAGTCAAGTTTACACCTCGATATATATACATATATATATATATATATATATATATATATATATATATATATATATATATATATATATATATATATAAAATTTAATTAGTTAATTAATTTTATGTTCTTATGGTGAAAAATCGGCACTACACGTTTAAGAGGTTTAAATTTACTCAGGAGTGTTAATTTTGTGATAACAACCTGCTTTTTACTTCCTTGTACGAAGTAAAGTAAGTATTGTATTCGCGAAAATTTTCGGTTTTCAGATTTCAACGGAAATATCCATTTTGACCATCCCTGAATGCATTTTGACTAGTTTCGTCGTGGCGTTTGTACGTACGTACGTTCGTATTTCGCATAACTCAAAAACGGTTAGCCGTAGAAAGTTGAAATTTTGTATTTAAGATTGTTGTAAAATCTAGTTGTGAACCTCCCTTTTTGGTCACTGCTTGATCCTTGGTACTTTACTTGAAGGTCATAATTGATTTTTATCAAAAATGATATTAAAATACTATGCAAAACTTCTCAAATTTAGTATTTATAACTTATATATTGATTTGATTGGAAAACCGGAAGTGGTACTTTACTTGAAGGTCATATTAGACTTTCGTCAAAAAATATATTAAAATATAATGTAAAACATCTCAAATTTGGTAAATAGGACTTTTATATCGATATAAATGTATTTACTAGATTTTGTTTAAGATTCGTGAGCGAAAAAGGGTATTTTAATTGAAGGTCATAATAAACTTACATCAAAAATTATATTTAAATTAAAAATCATATGTTTCGGTAATAAAGGTTACAAACGCGATTTGTTTTCCAATCCAATTAAACATTTTTATTACTTGTTTCAAGTGTTAAAATTGAGTATAAAATTCTGGTTTTTCTCTGGCTGTTATCCACCTTAACAAAAATGCGCTCTATATGGCACTAGGTTGAGCAGTTTAAAAATGAAAAAATTACATCTATAAGATTCCACAGGTTGTTGTTTATAGTGTACTCCAGTGTTTTCTGTGACTGATTTAGTGTGTTTTTGAAATGAATAGCTTTTCAAGGTAAGTAATTTATTCTATTTGTGTTTTATATTTTTATAGATTGCATAAAAGTAACTAATCTAAAAAAATAAATTGAGAAAATCGAAAGTGCCTTAAGAGGCTCCTTGGGCATTTTTGGGTAGTGCTTATCATTTTGATTAAATGTTTGTGCAGTTTCTACGGCACTGCTTTCTTTATTCTTTTAATGTGTTTTCTTTATGATATATAAAGATATATAATACTCTAAATCTCAGTTAAATGTTTTCCTATGGTGTAATGAATAAATTTATTAAAAAAACAGTTTAATTTTAGCCTGAAATGTTTGGACTGGGGATTGAGAGAATTGGACTGAACATTTGAGAGTATGCCATTAGATTTCGTAGACTTGGATTGATCCTGCAAATTTTATCGAAAAATAAAAGTTACTGTGGAGGTACAAGTGTATTTTTGTTCTCTTGTTTGTATGTCTGTCATTTTTTGTTTCACTTGTATTATAATAATACTAAAAATAATAAGACAGAATAAAATATTAAAAGGGAGAGTGACATATACCAGAATTTGGAGATAGAGGCAAATGCAGACTGTGCAAGAAAAAAATGACCACAGTTAGTTGTGTCAAACGCATCCTAAGACTCCTTTGTTCCTGGACGAAATTGCATTTGACAATTTCATAAATAACAAGCGTCATGCATCTTTTTATTTATTAAACATATCATGTACGTTTTTATTGAATTATGTTTCTTTTTATTTATTGTATTTTACTTGTTATTTTTTAATTAAAATATATTTTGAAAGATTTTTTTTATCATAATTTAAAAATACACCCTTAAAATCGGTTTATATTTTTTAGTTATATTGTGTAATGATTTAAAATTTCATGGTGGAAGTATGTATGCATATTTAAATTCCTGCTAATTGACATTAAGTATGTAAGAATATTAAAATTCATATTTGAAGCTTAACATTTTTTTCTTTTGGTTGATTTTTTTAAACATTTCTTGTAGTAAAAAGAAAATTTAAGCTTCAAACATAAAAATTCTAAATATCTATTTTTTTTCCTAAATGCATGCTTCTAAATGTGCCGCTCGAGGCAACACACATACTATGATATGTTGTGATAGGGGCCTTATAATTTTTTTTCATTATTTTTCCACATATTGCAAGGGTGCAAACCCTTAAGACAGGTTGATTTCATTGAAATCATTGAAGTAACGTTGGGCAAGAAAGGGTTAATGATTTAGTAACAACTTAAGAATCGAAATTGGGATTCGTGATATCTTTATTAAATTTCTATTTCTTTTGGTATCTCGTTTTTGAAAATCCATCGCTCCTGAGAGCTGGAAAAAGGATCTATGGCACAGAATATACTTATAAATGAGGCGCGAAGTGAGAAAATGAGAGTTTTTTTAAAGGCTACAAACGTTAGTCCTTGAGCACGATGCCGTCTTGGCCTCCGAAGAACAAATGCTCAATCAACATTGTCTAGTGGGATGACCGTTGGACGAGCGCAAGATGGTCTTTTCGAGAACACAATACCGCGAGTGCACAAACTACCTCAATATTGTGTTGCAATTAAAAACCGCTGTAGGTGGAGGGAGATCAACTCCGGAAGGCGTGCTTCGTGGCAACAGTTGTCTCATGACTTCGGAAACTGCTACCTGGCAAACACACGATGTTGAACTCTCCGATGGTCCATGGCTACTAACTGCAGATTTGGCTACACCAACCTTATAAAACCTTACAAGATTACCGGCTTCTCTCCGCAAGTCGGATTTCTGACAGTTACTATAAATACGCCTGTTAATCTTCAATCGAAATTTCCTTAGATTTTATACTAATTGGCCCTAATTTCAATCCTATACCTTTATAATTGATAATTTGACAAGTGTTTCAAATATGTTATATTATTGCAATATTATTTGCCCTGTGGGTAGCACAGGGCAATATGTCACGTGTTCATTAAGAAGGTCAGTTGAAAAATAAATGCATCGGAGTAGACGATATACTCACCAGCTCAAGTAGCCCTACGATGAAAGCTCTCAATCTTGAACCTTTTAAAAGAGTTCTTCTTTGCCCCCGGTCTCCGTCCATCAGACAGCATTGCAAGGATATCACCAATTTGGGAAGTTAAATTATTATACACTGTAAAACTAAAATTATCATAGAACTACAAATATAACATATCCAGGATCGACACTATTGCAAAATGTAACACATGATTAATAACATATTATGAGTGTTATTATAAGTCGTTGTGTCTATCACAATAGTAAATATCTATTTACTTGATATTTTTTGTTTGGGATACATGGGAAAAAAAACAAATCTAGATAATGGTGTAGAATACCAGCTTCTGAACGGCTATAAAATAAAACACTAAATCAGTTACCAACACCAATTTATCGTTATTGGCGATCATATATAACCTTTTCCCAATTTTATAACTAGTTACGAGAGAGAAAAACAGATTATTACATGAATAATAAATTGAAATATTAACCAGTAAATTCCTTTATGGGATGAATTGCTACGCATAATCTGCTGCTCATCCTGTGAAATTGCGTAAGATGGCTAATAAGTAAATCATTTTGCCTGTCTAATCTTGGAATATCTTAGATACTAACATCATGCCACATCCTTCCCAAACGGATGGATATCATCAAAATGATGATTTGTAAAGTAAAGTCGCTTACCGAGTTTTGTTTTGATTTTAAGGAAATGAAAAAAAATAATAATATTATGGTCACATTTTTACTTGAGTTAGGGGTGAGCGAACAAAGAAATCCAATCAAAAACAAGTAACTTTCTTTGATAAATTTTAAAAGAGAACAATTAATACAATAAATGATAACATGGAACAATAAATACTATAAAATTATTTATAAAATTAAGTAGGAAATAAACTAAAATAATAAAATAGATTAATTGCAAAATCAGGTTAACCTAACAACACCAGATGAAAAAAATAAGACTAAACATCAGGTGAGGTATATACGCAACCAACATAATTCGTTAGTGATTTTTGCTAATAAATAATGGAAATAAGGAAAATAAATAATAAAATCATTCCTAAAATTTTACAGATGTAAAATACTAAGTGGGATCAAGAGGTACAGCAACATCGGTTTTTGTGAGAAAAAAAAAATCGCCATAAATCGTATTCTGCAAATTTGTTATTATCGACAACGAGAATTTATCGCAGATAGTTAAAGGAAGAATGCAGTCTAGTTCCATAAACGTTGCTCTATTTTTTCGAGCATGACACACAAAAAAACAGATTTTTTTTGAGAATACTAGTCCGATTTTTTAGACATTTCATACCAAAATCACAGGTCATCACAGACCGACATCCCATAGAGCAGACTTCTCAATGTATCCAAGCTTTGTTCTCAGAGGCTAAGATTATGATTCTTCTGCTCTATTTTCAAACAATAATTCATTAAAGCATTCATAATAATTCATTAAAATCTATTAAAATAGTCTCAAAATTGAAAACAAATACATACAATTTTCAACAATATTTTACAACCCATTGCTCGTGATATTTGAATATCACGAGTAATGAAAGAAAAACAGCCGAACAGCTTTTTTGGAATTCGACATGACCAGGAAAAAGGATATTACGAATGGCAACTGTGAACATGCGAGGGTTGAGGTAGAAGGAGTATGAGATGGTGGAGGAGATTAAGAAGGCAAAGATCTATTTCCAAATCACTGAAATTAAGAGAAAGAGGAAAGGAGATGAAATAATTGGCGATAATATTCTGCTTTATTCGGGGACCACTGAAGACAGAATAACCAGGCACAGGGGTAGGTTTTATGTTTAAGGAAGCTCTTATGAATTTGGTTGACATGAAAGAAGAAGAAAATTCCCTGAAGACCATCATCGTGTTCTATGGACCGAACGATAATGACATTGCCACAAAAAAGGAAGAGTTGTTTGACTCATTCAGAGAGAAATAGATGATGCACGAATGTGTTCCATGTATCCATAGATCCAATTATTGTCGACAGAGTTGAAGAGGTTCCTACTTGTGGCCGGATGTTTTAGTTATCCATGGAGAAAACGATAAGAACAATAATGGAAAAAGAATACTCCAACTATGTGTAAGCAATGGAATGGTGGTTGCTAACAGCAAATTCCCTCATAAAAACACACACAACTATACGAGGGAAGAACCGAGTAGAAATGAAAAGTCAATAATAAACTATTTTCTGGTTAAGAAACATACATATTCTCAGAGATCTGATTGACATGAAGGTGAAAAGAGGTTTTAAAATTGGAAGTGACCACTACCTTTTAAAGATGGATACGATATGGAAGGGAGAGAGGAGAATCAGGAAAAACTCAAGAAAGATCAGGAAAGAAGTTATAAAGGCGCATAGGTTAAAAGAAGAGGATGATCAATTTCATACCTACTACCAGGAAGAAATCGAAAGAATGGCCAGAGACTCAGACTACCTACGGGATTCGGACGACTTAGAAACAAGTTGGTTCTACTTCAAGAAAATAATTATGAATGCAGCAACATTGGTTTGTGGTAAAAAATGAATTGGAGCCCAGTATAAGAGAACAGCATGGTGGTCCGATGAGGTTAAACAAGTAATAAGAGAAATGAAGACTCTTTGGATGAAATACCTCGAGCATAAAACACCTGAGTACTTCGAGCAGTATAAGAGGAAAAGGATTAGGGCTGAGAATAAGGTAATAGAAGCCAAGAGGATAGCCTGGAGAGATTTTGGTAGAAAATTGGAATCTGATTTCCACCAAAATCAAAAGCTATTTTACCGTGTGCTCAAGGGATTAAGAAAGGAAAGAGCGCCAACCCTGAAGTTTTTCTACGACAAAGAAGGAAACATCCTCCGACAAAATGATAAAATAATAGAAAGGTGGAGGGAATACTTTCGGGATCTACTGGAAGGGGATGGACAGAAACCCCAAATTAATGAAGAGCAGAGAGAGGAAGGT
Source organism: Rhaphigaster nebulosa (assembly GCA_948150685.1). Classification (NCBI taxonomy): domain Eukaryota; kingdom Metazoa; phylum Arthropoda; class Insecta; order Hemiptera; family Pentatomidae; genus Rhaphigaster; species Rhaphigaster nebulosa. Next base: position 143,325,067 of record OX411306.1, on the reverse strand, counting down.
CCTTTGGAAGGGGGTGATGAGGATGAGGACGAACTGGAAGACGCGCTGGGGAGTATGAAGTTTGGGAAATCCACAGGCAAAGACAAAATAACTCCTGAAATGCTGAAATACATGGGGTAAAAGGAAGAGAGATTATACCGCATCTTCTTAACCTTGCATGGAAGCAATAGAAAACACCGAAAGATTAGGAAGTGGCAATCATTGTCCCTATATTTAAAAAGGGACTGTTACAGAGACTGTAACAACCACAAAGGTATATCTCTCTTAAGCATCCCGAGTAAGATGTATTCTAAGATCATAGAAAAGAGGATAAGAAGAAGAATCGAAGGATTTCACGGCTTTCGTAAAAATCGTAGCCCTCAGGGCCTTATCTTTGCTACGAGACAGATCTTTAAAAAAATATTAGAAAAAGAAAAGGAAACTTGCAATCGCTGATGACGTAGTTACTTTCTCAGAGGATGACAAGAATTTGCTGTACAACGCCAAGTAAAAAGCCAAGTCTTCCCGGCGAAATCTCTATAGGACCGATGGCTCCCTACCGGAAGGCCCAGAAAATTAGCTTCAAGAAGCTATTTATCTCATTAAAGCCGATTTATTTATCTGAGTATTTTTCAAACGCTCATTAATTTTGTATGTTGATCGGGCTACATTGTCTTCTACATCTTTCCAAGTTTTATAATCTAATACGTCAATTTTGTGAGTATTAATAATTTCATTTAAAATTTCAGAGGTCTGTTCATGAAAAGACAAATTTTCCGTAGTTCAAAAAATGTGAGCCCAGAAATTGTGTTCAATTAAAAAAAAAACCAGTGCTTAGCGCAATATTGGGCAAAATTTGATGAACATTTCTTGAAAGAGTGCGAAAAATGCTACAACATGAAAAAAATAATTTTCCGTTGATATACCTGGAAGGGTATTTTACAGATTACAGAGGTATTGTTTATCTATTTCAAAGCATTGATCATAGCCACTTTCGAAAACCAATTGTAATCAATATGAAATTGGCAGAAGCTATGTAAATTTGGCAAGAAAGGAACATAATTTGACCTGATTTAACAGAAGCCATCACTGGCGATTGCACACTGACACTAGATGCAACTATAAATGATCGTGAGCCTGCTTGGTCAAGCCTGATCAATCAGTATCCTACAACGTATAATCAAACTTTGAGACTGTACTGGGACACTTTTAAGTCACCAACTATTTATAGAAAGGATGCTTTATTACATTTATTATATTTTGAAAGTTATTTTTGTCCTCCTAGATCGGCTATCGGCCCCACTGTGCACCGCTTAAGCGATCCATAGAGGAATGAATATGATGATTGATCATGAAAAGCCAAGTCATGGTACTTCCTCACATATAATGTATGCCAACTAAAAAAATGGTTATTAGCTAAATAAATGAAGCTAAAAAACAAAACAAATAAAGCTAAAAGTAAGCTTAAAAAATGAATGTATCCTCTTTGAATACCATATAAGGTGTTATGGTAAATAAATATAATCAGGCGATAGGTGAAAAAATTACTGCCGCAAGCCTGTTCATTAAAACCATCAAATTAGTATTAGTTTATATCACACTGCAAGATTAAATTTAAAAAAAAGAAATACAACTTTTAACATTCATAGCAACGCAATCCATTTGGTCGATGGGATTGATTAAATTGGTAAATTGTAACGCCTCCTGTTTCTCGGCAATGTCTTGCTTATTCCATATCATCATGATAACCTTAACTTTGTAGTTAATAAACTTTATTTCTGAAAGAGAAGTCATCAGTCACTAGTAGAATAGTAAATGTCACATTAATAATAGTAAAAGTTACATAAAATAATTATAACAATAAGTAGTAAATAGTAGTTATAATATAGTAGTACAAGTCACATTAGTCTGAAGAAAAACCTATTTCCAAAGTACGGCCACTAGCCAATCTTCTTAATGAAAAAAAAATCCCAATATAAAATGAATCAACTTAGAACTAAATAAATCTTCCAAAGGTTCGATCAGAAACCGATGAACTATTAGCACTATTGATACATTTCTACCGTATAATTTTTTCACTAAAAAAAATAATGAAGAATAAAAAATGTTTTCTTAAATTATTTATCCATTTATTTCCTTCCATAATTGAAGTAACTGAATAGCCCAAACATCAAATTTCGCCCGCCATAAAACTATTCATAAAAGTAAATGCAATAAAATTCCTAGAAAACGTATTCGTAAAGGTATATAAAATTGCTTTCTTTAAAACGTACATAAAATTCCTTCCTATGATATTCTAGTTTAAGACAGTTTATCTTCTGAAGGTATATAGGGGTTTAATAAAAACCCTTTTAAACTACGGCCGCAAAATATTGGTGCTTCAAAAAATTCTGGACTGGTTGAGGATGGAATAATAAGGAACCGACTTGGTTAATTCAAAAGTTCGAGTAGCTATTTCAGATATGAAACATTAGGCAAGTTATGGGTCAAGTGAGCTGAAATTCGGTATGAATGGTTTTCTTCTAGGCAGAACTATACCATAAAAGTATGGACCAATTCCATTCTAAATTTAGGTATGTTTACCTCTACAGCTCTGCAAAATTAGTTTATAGGGGTGAACATTTTTATTTGAATTGATATGTATCTTTTAGGGGTCCCAACTTGGTTCCACCACCCAACCAATTTTTCGATTTTTTTAAATATTTGCGCACCTCTAAAACTCCTCCAAGTTAGGGGTTGTGCATTTAAAAGGGAATTAAATTACCTATAAAATAAAAGAGGTTTCATCGAAATCGGATGCCTATTAGCAAAGATATGTCTATTTCAACTCTTTTTAGTAGTATTTTTCCCGAATAAAATTGACTATTGGGCGCTGGGCCGAAGGTCGGCGGTGAGGAGCGGTACTGCGTTTTTTACCGAATTTCAGCTCGTTTGACCAAAAGAGGGCCACTGGAGTTGAAATCGCCTTATCTTTGCTAATACTGGTTCATATATATCTATATATACGAGCTGAAATTCGGTATGCAGAGTTTTCCGTCTCGTAAATCAGCGGAGAGGCAAAACAATTTAATAAAACTGCCTTTTGCGGGTCTCAACTTTTTTCTAATTCTCTCGTATTTTTAATATTTTGTATAAAATTGAAAATACGGCTTTAGTGACGGATCTCTGCTGCTCACGGATTTTTATCAACTTTTAAATGACATCACATAATTCCTCTTCATCTGGGTGCTCGAGTTCATCTTAAGTCAGGAGTTCGACTTAGATCAGTTTCTTCCTTCTCAATCTCCTGTACCTGATTTTCGTTGAGTAGTTGAAGTGGTTGTTCCATTTTTTAGTACCAGGGTCGTCTCAGACAACGAACCATCGAAGTCCTAACAAATGCTTGATTACTTGAAAGATGCGGGACTTGAATGGTTTTCGGCCACTGTTCAGTTTTGGATAAAATTTACGGCACTTATTGGCACTCCTTAATCTTTCAATTTCCGCGAGCTCTTTATTTTCCCAGATTCTCTATTTGCGTCGATGAATATTTTTTACTCTCTTCTATGCTGCCTATAGATTTCATCTGAGGCTCGAGTATGTTTCTTCCGAAGCATGGATTTGTAATATTCGTTCTTCTATACAGTTGCTACAATCATCATCAAAGCAGAGTGATCTTCTCTCTATAGGATTTTAGCATATTACTTCCTCTGCTGTGCCATGGATGGTCTTCTCAATGGTCGATCACATTTCATTAACATCTGTAGAGGCCATATCGGAGAGCTTATCACTAATTTTATTAGCAAATGCTTCGCAGACGTCGGATTCCTTAAGATTTTGTAAATTAAACTTTTTACTTTTTTGTCCTCACTTTGCCCTTACTTTTTTTTTTCACTATTGAGATCCTAGCTCTCACATTGGCCATAATCAAAAAATGGTTTGAGTTCATAATAGCGGAAGGCTCTGGCATCGAAGAGGTTTGACGTTGTTTCCATCAGATGATTTCCATGTGCCAGGATGGATTCTTTTGTGAAGGAACATACTGCCCCCAATTACGAGATTTTGTGATGCACAAAAGTTAACAAGACTGTGTTCATTATCGTTACAGATATCGTGCAGACTATGTTTAACGATTGCTGGGAAATAAGTTGTTTTCTTGCCAATCTTTGCATTAAAGTCTCTTGCAATTATTATTATTTAGGGCAAGCTATAATAGTTTTTTTCTAATATCCGTCTTTGACTAGATCATCTGATGCATCAGTAGGAACATGACAGCTAAACAGAGTAAAATTAAAAAATCTCCTCTTTACCCAGACAAGACTCATTCGGGAGCTTATAGACTTGGAGTCAATGATACGCTGACTGTGTTTCTTCCCTACAACAAAACCAGTTCCAGAAGTGTGTACTCTATCGTCACAGCTATAATTTGTTGTCTGACTTTTCTCCTTGACTTTTTTTCTTCTCGGTAGATCCGTGTCCAGTCCATCGGATCTCTTTAAGGGCACTGATGTCGATTCTATATCGTTCTATTTCATCTAAGAGCATTTTGGTTGCTCCGGATCTGTATAAAGTAAAATGTTCAATGATCCAAATGTGAAGTCTACATGACGGATGGCAGTCTATCTCATTGATGTTGAGGTTTCGTGATACAATATGAAAGGGATAAGGGTTATCAGCCTGTAGAACCCAAGTCAAGTGGAGGGGCTACCTCTTCAGAGCGATCTCATCTTACAACAAACGACAAATTTAACAAAATTTTAAAAATAGATATTTCTCAAAAGATCTACTAAAGTTTATTTATGCTTTAAGAACTTTCTAAGGAACCCATATAGTGGTGAAAAAACATATAGGACATGAAAAACCCCGCTGAAAATCGGCTATTTAGATTCTGCTTTGAAATTTTCTGGAACATCCTATTGGGCAAGCAAGTAAAAAGATGTCTAGTATACATTTCTTCGCTTGCAAAAAGCACACAATTTTTTACTTCAGCTATATGATAAAGATGCGAACGCAGGTAATCGTGATACTAACTGAAGCATTTTTTTAAATGCCCTACCGTTTTTCTACTAATTTATCAGCATACTACTTGGTAGTAACCATATAGAGTAGAGTCGGTGACCTTTGCTTTTATATCTCTTTTTTCAGCATGCAAAGTCAATGGAAGGTTAGGCTGATCTATTTCTTTTTCTTTCTATCGCTGGTCAATCAGTTTCTTCATTTCCGTGAATTCCATAGTGACTCGGAATCCATTGAAAAGAATCCTTCCCTCATTTACTGTTTGGCTAACAAGATGTTGGCACTTCAGCATGACGGGAGAAGAAGAACATATCACTTCTGCACTATTTTCATTGCTGGCCGGACGTAGGTCTTGTAACGCTACTATGTCTTGATCCGTTCCCCAGTTTACACCAGCTACTCTTTTCACTGGTTAGTTAGCTACTCTTTTCACTTTGGGTTCCAAGTGCCCAGAAACTCGGTATAGTTGCTTGGCAATATATTTATTTCAATTTAGATTGGGATCGGATTTTATCTCTAAGTACGTTCCTTGCTCTGTTAGTGTTCGATTTTCGCCTTCATAGATTAGGCAGACTTCTGGCACTTTCTTTGTAAGTGTGACCAGCTGGAATACAGTCATTTCACTGTTCATAATCATTTCATTGGAATGTGCACAATCTTTAAACTTTTTCAAGGCTTGATTTAGACAAGCTTCTAAAGCTTCAATGCTGCTGCTTGTCGCCCAGTTCAATCATCAGCGAATAAAAGGTCATTTATTCCAGGTATTGCTTCCCGAGGGTTTTTATATCATATATCATCACACAGAACAGATGAGGGCTGAGTACCGATCCCTCGGGAATTCTTATATTTGAAAATCGAGTTTTCTTATATTTGGATCTAGTGTTTTGGAAGCGAGCCTTTATAAAACGCTGCGCCTAAAAGGAAGCTATAGTTATATAAATGATTATCTAACATCTCTTGCAGTAACTTTGCTCTTGAACCCTGTGAAAAGCGGTTTTTAAATCAACAAAGATAGCAAGAGTATTTTGTTTCCCCTGGAAACCATCCTTTATTTTCTGGACATAAAGGGACACTACTAAGTGAAATTGGTCTAAAGTTTTCTGGCTACTGCCTTTTTTATCTTTCTTTAGAATCAGCATAATTACTGCTTTCCTGGCTCTACTCATGTGGAATGTTATTTTTTCAAATAAGGTTTAACAGTCGCAGAATCACCTTTTTTGTTTCCTCTCCAAGATAAATTAGAAATTCGGGGAGAATATCGTCCGAATCTGCACTCTTTCAGATATATTCTTTATTGCGGCTTCCAAATCAGGCGATAATCGTCTTCATTGAAACAGGAAAGTCTTGGACTGGTTGAGGGTTTCTTCTTTTCTTTTCGTAGTTTAATGTTAATTAGTGATATTTACATAATTGTACCTCTATTTACATTGCTTCCTCTGTTAGTGTCAGAATTTAGCCTTGATACATTCAGCAGACCTCTGACACTTTCTTTTTAGTTGTGAACAACTGGAATACAGTCATTTCACTTTCACAACCATTTCTTTGGAATGTGCCCAAACTTTCAACTTTTCCACGGATTTATATTAAGGTTTGCAGCAATATCAGCTAATGAGGCGAGGGTTTTAGATCCTCAGCTTGTTGGAATATTTTGCATTTCTTTTTTATTTTTTAGTCTAGAAAGAAAGATGTCTGCCCCAATTCCATCCCGGAGCACAGTGGGAAAAATTGTCGATTTAGTGGTCCACAAATTCTATAACTCATTAAAGATTAAAAGACGATAAACGAAAAATTCTTTTTTTATTAATGAGCATGGTATGTCGTTTATTAGTGAGAGCGAAAAAACAATTAAAAACAGGGTTTCTTTGGACCTTTGAAATTAATTTTTTTATGAAATTAAGTTCTTTCTTCACTTTATTTTCTATAAAACAGTTTATTAGATGTAGGAGAATCCCAAGGAGAATAAATAAACTAATATCCTTCTCTATGGAGCTTCTACTTAAATAATTGCCTTTCACGAGTATTTACTACGTTTACAAGATTTATTGAGAAAAAATTGTTGAGAATGAAATTTCATAGTCCTATAACAAACAAAAATTGCTCGATTTTCGAAGACAATTAGCTATTCCAAGAAGTATCATATGGTACCCTAAATGATATGAATTAAAAAAAAAACACATACGACTATACATAAAATACATATTACAAATTTAAAAAAAATTACAAAAAAAGAAATAGAATAAATATTTAGGACTGAAAAACCGTAGTTTGCTGCAAAACAAAATTACAGTTTAATCTCTCTTCAGCATGGATCCAAATGAATGTAACCCCTGGATACAGCTAGTATTCTATTTCCCATCATGTTTTATTTTATACAGCCACATGAAAAGAATGACCTGATTTCTTGTTTCATTTTTTTTTACTTCTTTTTTCAGTGGTAATGTCACCAGATCTCCATTTCACGCTTGTGGTAGTCACTTGTAAGATGTTTATTTGCTTAAATACACCATTTTTTTATCAGTTTATCTATTAGTTTTTAATTTTAAACTAATTTGACAATAGTTATTGATGAAAAGTTTAAATGTGCAAATTTAACATATCAGAATAGGTAACAGCATTTTTACTTTTTTAAAAAGAAAAACAATCTTATCAAAAAATTACCAAACCTATATAAATCTATGTTATGAATTTAGAAATTAGTTAACATAGTTTTTAACTAGTTCCATAAAGCAGATATCTTTGACAAATCCTTATTCAACTTTGCTAAAACCTCATGGAAGTCTATTCCACACCTAATTCTGGATTGCTATGTTTTAGCATCAATTGGTTTGGCTTACCTATTATGTATCATATTAATATTTAGATTTATTAAGGGATACCATCGGGTAATCATTGATGATGATTATCACAAAATTAATACAGTTTATGGTGGCATATGAATTACTTGCTAAGTCGTCCAGATTGGATACTTCTTCAAAGGCCTGTTTTGTGTTTACAATTGTTTAGTAATCCAAAAATATGATATTCATACTTACAGGACTACTGATGCCATAATGTTATTCCAATTTATTTAAGTTGGATATTAAACAACAATCTTCTTCCTAACATTTATTTTATTTTATCAAAAGTGATTTATTAAAAGCATATACATGAATTTAACTACGGAGTGATTCAGAATGAACTTAGCCATTAAATGTTTTAGAATAAATATCTTATCTGGGAATATTGAATGATGAAGGTCTGGAAGTTCTAAGGATGGTTGCCTGTCTCGTCATCTCAGTCAGCTAATCTTGCTTATGGATTACTTAATACATATCAGGATGGTTCTTCTCTTTCTACATTTAAATCCCATTTCTTTGTCCATACGAGATGGACAAAGAATCATAATTTCCTTCTGCACTGAATTTATGTAAATATCTGTAAAAAATAATTAACGTTAATTTTCATTTCTATTATTATATTAAGCATGTTATGAAAAGCACCGACGTGTCAATCGGTTATGGTTGAAATAATTGGGAAACTATATCATTACTGTAATTTAGTGTTAGCCATCTGTCCCTCGATAAATAAATTTATTTTTATTTCATTTCAAATGGGTGAGGCTTACCTTCAACATGGCTTGTGATTGATAAAAATACCTTATTTGCTTCGAGTAAAATAATCTCATTGTGAATTTAAAGAAAAATAAGAAGCCAGATGGATCTGCAGATAAACACTTGACAATTGAATTAATTATAACTTTTTGGTTTTAGATTTGTTATTTTTTCCACTTTAATTACTGAATAAATACTTGTTCGGAATGCATAGCATTTCAGTGTCATTATTTTACTTTCCTGAACAATAATAACTTTTTAGATTTATTTCTTTAAAGCCTCTTCTGATGTACCATCAAGATGGAATTGCTTAATATTTATTTATCTTGTATAAATCAACTCAGTTGTTCTCAAATTAAAGCATAAAAACATGTGTGAATTTAAAATTTTACCATTAATCTTACTTCAGTTTTGTTTGTTTTAATAGTTTAGTTGCTTAGGGTTATTCTAGCAACCAAAGATGGCGAAGGTAAGTCCCGCACCTCCACCAATCGGATTCCACTTCGGGAAGACGGACCTGGAGAGATTGGGCTACTTCGCAGAGATGAGCTACCTCCATGGAGGCGGCTACATTCCGCCCATAACAAGTGAGACACTTTACTCTTGCACCAGTTATTCGAGTTATTTTATTAATGATGTGTTATAAAATTGAGAGATATTTGCGTCATGATATCGCTGTCTAAACAAAAATATAAATTATTGTTAATAACTATGTGATAGGAATGTTTCATCAGAAGCTGAATTTTGAAAGCAATGCCTATGTTCCTGCTAACAGGAAGGTCGATTCATGAATATCAGCTAAGCCTGATTGATAATAAATGTTTTACCATAAATCTGCCGTGATAAGCTAAAAGGCCTGAACGAAATAATTTTTTAAATAGGTATATATCTTTATTGTACTCGAATTGCTGTAAAACATTTTTTATGACATTAGAAAGCTCTAAACCCAGAGGTTAGATCCTAATGATATTTTGTAGTGCTTTCTAATGTCATAAAAAGTATAGATTTTTAGCAAGTCGGGTGCAATACAAAAATATATTCAAAAAAATAATTTGGAGTTAGGGCTTTTTAACTTATGACGGCCGAAATCTAGAAACGGTAAATGCTTTCGAATGTCTAAACCTACTACGTTGCGTAGCCAGAGGGGGAGCTCAGGGGAAACCTCTCTCCTCCGAAATTACAAAATATTGTTACGTTTCATTATCTATAAACAAAAATTGTATAAAACTATTTGAATTTTATTTTATTAATATCATCCCATTCCGATCCTGAAATGGCATCCTTAAACCTGCAAAGGCATCGCTCCCAGATCGAACAGTACTACAACAATTCGTGCATCAAGATCAATGAATCGAAATGTAAGCATGTCACATTCACTCTCCGAAGCAGATCCTGTCCGCCAGTCCATTTTAATTCCACACCACTTTCCATTTCAGACACAGTCCAGTAGCTGGGCTTCCTTCTGGACAAAAGACTAACATGGAACCCTCATAACAGACACAAAAGACAAGAGCTTAATCATCGATTTGGCCAGTTATACAGACTACTGAACAGAACATCACAAACAAAAAAAAAGACCATTCTGAGACCTATTCGGACCTACGGACTAGAACTGTGGGAGACAGCTGAGCTTTCGAATATCAAACGTAATCAATCCTTCCAGTCTAAAGTCCTCCATACAATAGTCAATGCCCCACATTATTTTTCAAACAAGACCTTACACCATGACTTTAACATCCCGTATGTTCTTGACATAAGTCCATCCAAATTCTCCTTATTTCATCAGAACCTTTCTCATCATCCTAATCTCTTAGCACGATCCCTATCCAGCACCAACCATCTCTATTACCCTTCTCGAAGGTTGAAACGCCAGTGGCCTCGAGACCTTTTGTAAATGTGCTATTGGAGCCAGCTTCTCCGCTCACGTCCTGAGCCTCTGTGGCACTAGTGCCCTCACTCAGTCTCCACTGGTTTTCAATACCAGTGACTCGATTGGATGAGAAGCACTGGGATCTCCTAGAGCCCGGCTTTGCCATTCATATGTGGGTGGTAGAGCTTCGTTCGGAGTTCTCTGGGCAGATTGTAAGTATTGCATATAAGTATGAATGTGTTCAAGATGACTTATTTTATTTTTACTAAACATAATTTTTCTTTTTATTGGTTGTTTACTTATTTTGCTATTGTTTGAATTGTTTATCTATTAATTTTTACTAGTAATGTACATTTTATTTTATTTTTATATGATATTTATTATTTTTATTTATTTATTTTATTTTTCATTTATTTTCGTTTGTCTTGTATATATGGTATGGATGAATTCTTATAGCCCTAATATATATTGCCCTTGAGTGTGGCAGCTTGTATGATTTTTCAAATAAAAAAAAAATGTATAAATAATATACAAAGGCATAGAAAATATTACATATGGAGAGGGCCCCCTTCCATCCACGGTTGAGTGGGTTTCTTTAAAGGAGATCCTTGGATGGACGTTCTCCCCTCTAAATGAAATCCTGGCTACGCTACTGCACATACTCGTGATAATCTCTTCAGAAGAAGGAAAGAAAAATTTAAAGGCATATACAAATATAAGAAAGATCATTAGTCTAGAAGAAAAAAATAGCAAAATACCTCGGCACTGATGTCCGTTTCTTTAAATTATGTAAGAAAGAATCATGTGTACATCCCTCCTCCCCCACGCTATGTTCTATGCGCCAAAATGGTTTGTCTCGGTATATAACCGATTAACTATAATTAACATTCAGTAGACAAAACAAAACGCCACGGCTGTATTGGTATTTTCAGTATTAGATTTTCGACTGTGAACTTAGACCATGAATTATACTGTTTTCTGCAAATTGGAACGAAAAAGTAGAAATGGCAGATCATATTGTAAGTACGAGGTCTTACTAGGATTTCATTTTGAAAAGTTTCTATAACGGAATTATTATACGTATAAGACGTATGTACGGCAAATTGTCCGTTCATTTCGCCTAACTGTTAACTCACTAGGGATAAATTGGACCAACTCCTTGCCGGAACAATAATCGAGGGGCCAATGGGACTATCTGCACGAAGATAATTAAAAGTGTGGCTAAAAAACTCTAGGAACAGCGGAAGGAATGAATGTGGTTCGATGGTGAACATGAAGAACAAGGCCTATAAGAATATGATATAGAAAAAGCGACCCATAGAATAAAGATAAAGCAGTGGGCATTGTGGCTATTAGGTAAACTTGAGGAGTATAGAGGCTTGAATGATGTAAGGATGTTTTATTGATTGGTGAATCACAGTAAAGATCCATTCAAACCTCGTATTAATGCGTGTAGGAATAAGGACGGTCCCTTGATAACTGATCGGTCAGAAGTATAGATGGGCGAGGCTCTTTGACTCATTGCTAAATGAAGATGTTGATGCTGAAGGAGTAACACTGAAAGAGTGCATACTTAGTCATTGAAGAATATCAGGTTATGAAAAGGCAGATGGAATATCTAGAAAGGGCTCTGAGAGCGTCCCGTTTGTGGCTTACACTTTAGCTATATTAAATGGAAAATCAAAGAGGTTGTTCTCTGAGCCAGATCATAATGACTATATATGAGGAAACTACTATACAAATCAGTCCATTGAGGATTGACACTAGACAACTAACTCTAAAGGTTCTGGGGTAAGCTGTATTCCGCTAGAATTAAATTCTACAGTCTGAAGGAAGATACTGCAAAGCAGATTATATGTTGATGTAATTCCTAACCACGCATACTGTTCCTCCAATTTGGTTATCTCTAATGTAGATCTTAAACTCAGTGAACATATCAATCTGATAAATAAGTGAACGTTCTCGAAGATATAATTAATATCTCGTAGACAAAGTGAAATGTATACTTTAAGACTTCATAAAAAGAATGTTTAACTAGTCCGATGATGGCGCTGTATCTAAGAACCCACGCCAGCATTTTTAATGACTACGTCTGTTGTTTAAGGAACTTCCCTCTTACTTTAAAGCTGCCCGCTAAAGCTCCGTCATTTCCAAATGGTGCATACTGCTTCGTTCAAGTGCTAATAAATTTATGATAGGTGTCCAAAAAGGATCCATACAGCAATAGAACATCATAACTAGAATTTCTGTGAACAGTAGGCCTCGGGAAAAATCTAAAATCTTGTTATCATAGCACGAAATGACAGTCGAGTTAAAACACTTTCAATCAACGATGTTACAAAATTTTAATTGACCGAGCGTTAGGAAGGTCCTGTTTCAACTCGACCGTTTGGCATTTCATTTGTCTGTCTATTTGTTACGCGATTACGACCAAACGCGTCGATCGATTTTCTTAAAAATTCGGCACAAATGTTTCTCGCAGTCAGGAAAAACGACGTATGTAAAGAGATAAAGCAATACGATTCAAGGTGATGGTTGTTTTAATGGTCCTATATAATTAAAAATCTATTTGAACAAACTTATTCCCAATAGCTTTGTTGTGTAATCGAGTAGTTAGTTACTAAACAAATTGAAACATTATTGAGCGAAAGTAAAAGCATTTCAGCTCGGCTATTCGGCATTTCGTGCAACACAAAAGAGCAGATTTTAGATTTCTTCGCGAGGTCTACAGTTTAATGAACTAGTGGTAAATAATAAATCGATTGCATAACAATGTTGCTGGGATTTTGTGTCTTCAAATTGATTTTTCATTATATGGCCATCAGAGATAGGAATTAAATTAATAAAAATTCCTACGCATAGGCCGTTTTTCCTGAATTCGAGAAAAAATTTCACCAAATTTAAAAAAAATCGAACGATGCGTTTAGTCGTAATAGCGTAACAAACAGACAGACAAACAAAATGCCAAACGGTCGAATTGAGATAGTATCTCAATCACGCTCAATCAAAAATTTAATAAATTGGATGCAAAAAGAAATTACTGATATCTAGTGCAATTAATTGAATCATTTTAGTGTTCTAAAATTTTAAAATACCTACCTAGATACCTTCACACGCAACCATATTCACAAGTAGCCGATCAAGCAACCAAGGAATTGGTATCGTAATCTTCTGAAGTATTCACGCACAATCAGAAGTATGCAACTATCTAAAACTCATAGTTAAGAGGCCTTGGGGAAACCAGTTTTGGGAAAACCATCGAGGGACCCAACCAATTAAAACGGATCAAAAAAGGTACTAAAGCCTGGAAAGGTTCGAACCACAACAACAGAAGAGAAGAAGTTGTTACTCGACTGAGGATTGGCCACATTTTAGAAGACTGACAGCTATATAATAGTCATTTTAAGAATTTAGGGATGGAAAGAAACCTCCAAAGCATATTGAGAGGTATAATCCTAGGAAAAGTAATCGAATTTCTTAAGAAGAAGAGTCTCTTTTACAAAATAAAATAGGACACAAAAAAGAAAGATGAAAGAAATAATTGAAGAAGCACATTAAAGACCGAAGAGATTTTGTGCTTAGAAGAAAATTAGCCTAACTTAACCTACCTATTTTTTAAAATACAATTATTTCATTCCTGAAGTCTTTTTGACAATTGTTAGTGATGAAATTGGTTTGTGTTTTATTTGATGTTTTGTCGAATTTAAATTTTATATTACTACATCAACTTTATAGTTTGTATCAATCTTTTCCAAAGGAGCATACTAGTAGTTTTAGCAGTCTAATAGCTGTAGACCTCGCGAAAAAAATCTAAAATTTGCTCTATTGCAACACGCAATCCCCAACAATCGAGTTGAAAAATTGTCGCACAACAATATTCGACAAAACTATAATTATTAAGAATGATACTGAGGTACACCTAGTATACACCTAGTAATTATATAAACTATGACCAAGAATTACATTGTACCGAACTAGAAAAGGTTAAGGATCAATGTATATTAGAATTAGTCTCTAACGTTAAGTTAACGATATTTAACACATAAAATAGCATTGTAGAAGTTAAGAAAAATAATTTAGCTCAAATGTTTCAGCTATATTCTACCTCTTTGGTAAACTTAGAACCAGAGGAAACGTTTACAAATTATACAGACATGCCCATTGTATGCAAAGATATTGTAAATTTACCTTTTCTCTCCGATCATATACTAGCAATGACAATTACTGCTAATGTGATCTTCAATGTTTAAATAATATAGAACTAACTCCTATAAATATAGAGCAACTAGAAAATTATGATGTAATACAGATAAAATTTGGTTGTATGTAGTACCATTCATAATTGTATACTTATTATGTGTTCACATATATATACATTTTAAATTTGTCACAAAAAATTGTAAAAGAAATACAATTGTAAATCACATTCCTATGGAGCCTGTCCTACTCGCAGTACCTAATTGTCTCCCTGAATTTGACGATAGGTGGCATGGTTTAATGAGATTCAACGAAAAAAAAAATCAGCATACCTAAAAGGATGCTGCACGGGACTCTCCCCTCCTGTAGGAAGGGAGGAGTTAAAAGGTAATTATTGTTATTTATAATTTATTCAACAATATATTTGTATTCCCATAGGGCACCCTTATTAGTAGATCCGTTCTACATCTCAGACCTGCTGGTCAAGAGTTATTTATTACAAGATCACCCACGCTAGATCACCCACCACTGATGGTCATTTCCCGTGGGAAAACACTTGGTACGAATTTATTACTGTCCAAGAGCAGACCATGCCCACCCGCATGATATCCGCTGCCACTTCTTTTCAGAATCTGACACGTCACATCTGCATCATGCATTTTGTGTTGTCTGAATTTATTTCTGTCCGTCTTCTGCCAATCGTATGACTTTATGGCCCTTTTTGCCAAACATGAGGAAGAGCTTCCACAAAGATATTCAAATAAAGGCTATCCCCTCTCTCCTATCCTACGAATCCATCCACTCTCCAGTTCTAGCCCTATAAAGGCTCCTTAGATCTATATAGACACTTAGCTCAATAGATACTTACTCTACTTCTAAGTCTTAGACTAGATACTACACTTGTAATTTTTATAAGAATAAAGTCTTTTAAGTCTTAACTGCTGTTGGTTCGTTAATTCGCATAAAAAACAGACCGACAAACTGACAAACCAAATGCCAAACGGTCCAGCTGAAACCGACTCTTGCTTCCGCTGGATTAAATATGCATCTGCAACTATCGAATCAATAAGTTAATGGATCTCGCACATGCCATACCTCCGACCAATAATGTTAGTGTAGTGCTGCCAAAAAAGGAATATTAATAAAACTGCAATCCAGTCTTATATTTATATATATATATATATATTTTTTTTTTTTTATTGGCACTATATACCATGGAGATCTCTGGCCGCGCGATATGGTATTCATACAGACGTGTTGTTTGCGGGAGAACAGACAGTCTGGAAGGGATCACCTAACTTCCCGTTGTTACAAACCATGGTTTCCATGGTGCAGCGGCAGGCTATGCATAGCTCCATAACCGGTCCTTTGGGGCCAATTCGACAGTGTCCTTCCCTCCGACTCACTCGGGTTGAAAGACAGTGACAAACCGGTCAAGATCCAAGGTTATGGCTCTTTGGAGTCAGCAGGCGCACGAGGATCTATATTTCTTTCCCCGAAGCAGGCCGTCCATGGACCAAACCTCCGGGCGTCAATTTTACGTCTTAGGGGACCACACCGCGATTCTCAATTTAGGTACACGGGGTAGGTCTATCACTCCTACGCCCGGCGTATTTGAGTTGCCTCCAGTAGACTGACGGGCGTCACATACCCGCGGAAGGAGGGGTGGCAAATCGCTTGAATTATTAAATTAAAGTAATGGCGGTGCCGAGATTCGAACTCATAACCTTTGGGTTTGTGAGTAGGTGCACTTTTGCAAGCGCGTTAACCCGCTCGGCCACCCCGACCCCTCATATATATATTTTTGAACTTACAATAATTTTAAGTAATTCTTAAAAAAAGCACACACACACATATATACATATATATATATATATATATATATATATATATATATATATATATATATATATATATATATATATACATACAAATATGTATGCTTTATTTAAGAATTACTTAAAATTAATGTTAGTCGAATTAATCTTAAAAAAAGCTACGGTTCCCCTCACTTTCAGCAACTGTTAGAAGTTTTTATTCCCCATTTCCCTTCCTCACCACTTCGGTATGCAGCAGTTAGCAGGGGACAGCCCACCACCACTGGACAAACCACAAACCGAAAATTACTGCTGCATTGTACTTTCACAACCACATCGACCGTAATGCCAGTCTCGTTACGCTCAGAGAAAGCTTTTGTGGAGGTAATTATCGTTGGCCTGCGAACGATTTTTAATGGGATTCCTTCATAAAGCGGAAGAGTTATTACTAATTGGTTAGTCATAAAATGGAGAGGTCTGCAGATATTTTTCCTAGCTCGGTGATTTTTGCCGATTCCTGTAGAAAATAATGGCGGTACCCACTGCTTTCATTTCTGCTATTATCGCCATTCAAGTTCAGGCGGAGTCGATAATCATTTCCGATCATTTTTTACATTTTACTCATAATCTTAATGTTAAGAATTCATTAATGTAAAGATTTTTTTTTTTCATTCTAGTTATATTTCGAAACATAAGGATTATTACTGACTTAGCGTAAGCTGGGTTCTGTTTTAGCATTCCATTTGTTTGTCACGCGAATAAGACCAAACGTTTCGTTCGATTTTCTTCAAATTTGGTTCAAACATACCTTGGAGTAAATAAAAACGACGTATTTGAAGAGATTTTTATTTTTTAATTCCGATCCAAGAGATAGTGGACTTTTTAATGGACCCGTCATTAGAATCATCCGTTTCGCAGTAGGCCAAACCAGGGCCAAATGCGTTGTTAGATTTTCCTCAAATTTGACGTGAATTTCCCGATGGCATTTAAAACGACGTGCGCATGAATTTTCGTTTTTTGAGTAAATTTTTTATTTATTTATTTTTTTATGGGGGATGGGAAACAAAATCAGATAATAACAATTATAGTGAAAAGATTAAATTATATGATGAATGAAAAAATTGTGAAAAAAAAAATGGAAATTCTCTATCTCCAATTCTGGCGATTTTTTACTTTGAGATTTGCTATTATATTACCGATGTCGTGGACAAGAAGACGTCAGATAAAATGACCGAAAATCCACTCGCGTTTTACGTTTTTGACATTAAGAAACAAGTTTGGCCTCGTGTCTGTCTTTTACATTATATATATTTTTTATATATTCTTTCTCTTTCTCTCTCTCTCTCTCTCTCTCTCTCTCTCTCTCTCTCTCTCTCTCTCTCTCTCTCTCTCTCTCTACATATATATATATATATATATATATATATATATATATATATATATATATATATATATTTATAAATATAATAGGGTGTATCAAAAATAAAGACCATTCTTCAACAAAAAGTTAAAATTCTTATTTCTTTAATATAATACACAATTAATATTCAAAATATAAACTTTTATGATCCACTGTTGTCAACCATCTTTCAGACAGTTGCTCGATGCCATGCTGCTACCTTTCCTTGGGACGGCTGTGGACTCCTTAACTCTTGAACCACAATGCCTAACACTACAAATTTTTTATTTTTTTTTTCTTGAAGAAGGTCGACTTGGGAGGAAATAAGTGATAATATGATGGAACGATGTCTGGACTGTATGGTGGGTGTGGGAGTTCGATCCTCTGAAGATTTTTCAAATTTGTGTGCGTCCAACTGAAATTGTGTGCCTGAGCGTTATCCTGCTGTTACTTATAACACCTTAACGGTTTACCACAGCTGGACAACATTGTGATAATTTTGCATGTTTCCTATCTAACTGTTCACAGTGAAGTTCGTAGTTCGTAGAACTTCCGTCAGAACCTCATGGAATCTCATCAATATCCACTAATGATCAACCTGAGTCCATCTTTCGTTCCAAGGACGAATCTCCTCTATTGATTTTTTTAAACCAACGCCGCGTTGTATGATGGTCAAGGACACTTTCACCATCAGTTTGAATAAATTCATTTATTGCTTTAGTAGCTGTAGTTTTTTTTTTTTTTTTTTTTTTTTTTTTTTTAATGGTGTCTTAATATTACGAGTATTTCGTAAGAAACCGTAAACCGTAAACCGTCTTTCTTTTTCGGCTGCAGCTGATGAACTACGACTTTACTGCAAGGGTCCAATGTTTAAAAGTAAGCTTACTTAATCCTTTACACGAGAGTATTAGTTATTGGTAAACATTGAATAGATTTAAAGTGCGTATTTACATCCTTTGATAAAAATTTGATAAAACAGTCATTATTTTTGGTACACGCGATTATATATATATATATATATATATATATATATATATATATATATATATATATATATATATATATATATATAATGGGCTCAGTCGGCTATTGGCTATGGTACGTAAACATCTCTCTCCCGGTTGCTTGGTTTTTATTCTAATCCTCATCCCATTTTCGTTTAGTTTGCTGCTGTTTTGTTTAGAGAACTTATTTTCTGTTCTTTCTTTGTTGAATCATTATATCATATCATGATATGGATGAGATTAATCATCATTTAGAAAAAATCTTTGCCGAAATTTCTGATCTCCGCAAAGACATTCTTAATAATTTAACGTAATAGTGGCAATAAATAAAAATTACTCTCCGATTAATTTAGAAGGATGTATGTCAATAATAAAATAAACTCGACAAAAGGTGTTTTAGCTAAGAGAAACAGTCGAAATTCAAAAGATGGAATTGGTGAACCTGATAGCCAAAGACATTCGAAACAATTTACTGTTATTCAACGTCCCAGAAGAGAACGAAAAATTTAAAAGCGATACACTGAATAAAGCAATAATTACCTTCAATAAAGCCGGTAAAAAATTCGATATTATTTCAGTTAATGACTGTTATCGCCTGAGAAAGAGAGGAAATAGCAGAATGTAGAGGAATAGAAGGTGAGAGGATTTTATCCGATGATCCAGCACAACTGTACATAAATGTTCAGGCTGCAATCACCGAAACCGCTGCCGCCATTGGCCTCATATGATGTCTTAAACTTAAGCCTAACAAGCCGTGGTCTGATTACGACTGTTACATATCCAAAAAACTGCTATATGTAGATTTTAAATTATTTATACATATTGTAATTACAATCCAGTTATTAGAGAAAAATACCTCAAATCTAAAAAATAAATTCATATACTTAGTTAAATTAAAATATCTGATGGGGACACCCCATGATTTCCTTGTATGCCTATTAAACTATAAATCGATAGCACAAAAAGTGACCCTGAATGATTACTAGTTTCCGAACATAGCATTATCTCAAAAACGTTATTTTACTTTTCTATTCCTATTTCTATTCATTACTAGTATTACTTTATCAATCTACATGACTGTGATTGTAATATTTAAATACAACAAAAGGTTGGATTGGTTGCTTCTATTCATTTGCTTTAAGATAGAAATAGAAAAGAATTTTTGTATTTATTGATATTATTTTTTCCTGGCATAATTGTACATATAATATATAATATAATCTTTCATATAAACTTCTGTACATAATTATTTTTATTTTTGTAACTAGGCTTAGGCAATATTGCATTTCTTTTGTATATAATTTATTTTTATTTTGTTTTAAATTTGACGATATTTAGCTTCTTTTTTAGTTTAAATTATTTTATATTCTGTTTAATTTTTGCAAATGTATTTTTGTTTCATAATAGATTTTTAAACTAATCATTATCATGTTGAGTTTAGGCCAACTCTATTTGTATGGGGTTTTCTCCCAAGATTAATAAAAAAAATTAAAATATTAAATATAGAAAGAGCTGATCAGCGGATCAGCCCATTCAAGTTCTGTATTAAAAAAAATATAAGCTTAAATCTACATCTCTCGAATGAGCGTACAGATTATACATTATAAATCATATATATCTGGATTCGACAAGATTCAATCAAGAGATATCCCAGAAAATTCACAAATTATCATAGAACCCATTAAAGATTAGATCATTTTTTTTCATCAAATAATAATATAATCTTCTCAAAATTATTCTAACAGAACGTTATAAATCACCATCCTTCTCAAATGTCTATTATTCGGCTAATTAATAGAGCTTAACAGGAAAATTCTATTTGCAAACGACAACAGATAACTGGAAGATAACAGTGTGTTTTAAATGAAGTAATACCTAATCTCTGGACAGGTATATTGAGAATTAGCAAATTCACTGGTATTTCTCGATCGAAAAAAAAAAAAAAAAATCATATTCGGTCTCGTTTTCATCCTTACCGCTAATAGCTGAAGATAAAATAATGAGAATGGAATTTAGAAACCATTTCTTTCAGGATGTCCATTTCACAGATGAAGTTAAGGCTGCAGATTATAGCACAAAGGTTTATAATTTCCAAATAGTACTATTTCAAAAATATCTGGTGTTCCCATTTAGAGGACATTCCATATCGCTTTAGTTCAGAGTTTATACAATTAGATTATCATACATATGAGCATTTGGAATGTTTCGGGAAAGTTGGAATTTTTTCGAGTTATCAAAGAACTAAACGAAGAAGAACCGGTTAATATGGGAATATATGCAGGATACTTTACAAAACACATGTACGAAGTTCAGCAAAAAAATTAAGCATTAGGCACTTAAGAAGCTGAAATTTGGTATTTGTTCCATGATGAGCGCCGTAAACCGAGAGCGTTCGAAAGGAACTGTATCAAAGCTAGTGGGTTAAGGAGAGCAGAATAACTAATCAGTGTGTGAAATAGTACAGAACAAAATGTTGGAGGCGCAGTTCAGTGAGAAATGAAAAAAAAAGGGAAGACCAAGAAGCTGGAGGAAGTGGAGAAATAATCCAAGGAAGGATGAAGTGGAGAGAGGTGCCAAGAAGCTAGGAACCGATATCTCAGTTTATACTTCTATGATTTAAAATTTTGGACTGACGGACAAAGGTCTATTATTGAAAATAATAAACCAAAAGTATTTATATAGATTATTTAATTTTTTATTTTTTTAATACCTTGGTATGTTGATTCATTTCACATTTCCTCTCTATCTTTTTAAATGGCCATTTGAAAACTAAACAACGGTTGGTAATGCCGAGCTCCGAGGATCACCCTACGGTGACCAGTGAGTTTCTTGCCAAATCTCAAGAAAATAGGTTCAGTAGTCTCGGAGGAAAGCCGGGGAGGACAGACTGATTTTTTTTTATTCGATATTTTGATTCTATGTACCTTGAAACATAAAACCTCAAATTTTAAGAGCGGATTCAATTTTTTTTCTTGGTTGATTACAAAGATCTAATATTGAAAATAATAAACCAATATTTGAATAGGACAACAGTCAGTGACCTTTTCGAGATTTTTCATCTAACAAATTACGTTGGTTTAAAGACTCCAAATTGAAATAATCAGATATATATAAATATTCAACCATCGGTCATTGTCCAACATGTAATCTTTAGAAATGAATTCTCATAAAATGGGTTTATAACATTTTTTTTTTCAGTAAAACAACTGTTCCATTTGCTGAAATTTCCTGTAGAAATAGTAATACATCTATATGCAATTACTAATACCAAAATAGCGAAATGAAATTCCACTACCACATTGACTGATCCTCAATCTTCCAGTTCCTCAAATCAGGGACCCGAAAAACAGGCAGATGATTCCGGACTTCCCAAAAGTAAAAACTACTGGATTACAGGATTGCTATTTTGATAAAAACTATAAGAGACTCTTTGTTGGAGAAGCATACTCGGATCCTCTCAAACACGCTTTAAGAGAAAGGTAAATATCTCATTCACATGAATCCTGATAAAAATAAATGATAATCATTAATGAACTATAACTACCGAAGTTTTAATCATGGTGAATTTTCTAAACAATCAGAATATTATAAGATAACACTTTATCACACACCTGCAATATGAGAATATCTTCCAACCATTGATGATATGAAGGTTATTTAATTTTAGCTTATGAATGTAAACCAAGATCTGTTCTAGAATGGAAGAGGCAAAGAAAATAAGGGGTTTGTTCCGACCAACTTCCTATACTCATCTGCAGGCTTGCCGAGGTGACTTCTTTGGCTGCTTTACAGCTTTTATGAAAGGTATATATTTAAAAATTAAATTTGATTTATTCAAGTGAGATAATAGTAATTTTTAAGTAATATTATGTGGCCTGCTTGTTAGTGTAGCGAATGGAAGGGGGGGGGGAGGGGAATTCTTTAAAAAAAAAAAGGACATTATTTGATAAGGAAGTATTGTTTCATGGCCAGCAGTTATGCAAGGATCGATCCTGTGAATTTAGGGTCAAGTGCAAAAATAGGATTTTTGGGAAATTGCAATTGAAGGTTGAAATTATCAAATAACAATTTGGTTTTAGAGTTCCCACGATTCATAAGGGATTACACTTACTTGCAATAGTCATGCCATTTGGAAAAGTAGACACGAAGAAAGAGAGCAAAAAAATTTGTTAAAATCCACTAAATCACATTTGAATCACTATTCACAAGTCCCATAAAATCAAAATCTAACTGAACCCATGCTGTTTTTTTCTCTATTCAGGTTTACCAGTTTTTAGAAGTTATAGTCTGTGAACAGACCCCCTACCAATCCTACATCCCTATAAAGTGCACATCGTTGTGCTCCTTATGACTAGTAATTAAAATAAAGCCAATTTTTTCCAGAAAAAAAATTGTCGCCCTGTGCCAAAATGGCTTCCAAAGATGGTTGATTAACGAATTTGACTTGAGCTAGTTCATCAGAAAATCATAAGACATAGAATAATAAAAAAATAAATTAGGTTAAACACTAAAAAAACACCAGCAAAGCCAATTTTCAAGACATTCACGCGAAAATTCATATTTCATGAATAATAGTAATTAAAAAGCCAACAATAATGAAAAAGTCTTCAAATAAAAAATGTAGCACGTTTATAATTCTTCAAAAACCAATTGTAAATTATTCAAAAACCAATTCATAATATTCAAAAGAGTTCCTCACAAAATGGACTTAATTATAGGTGAAGCTGTAGGGACGTAAGCGCTTCATTCTTCTTCCACATCAATGAGTAATTATAAATTAAATAAGCTTAATCGACAAAATTTAGTTCAATTACATTAACGAACTTATATTAATGCAATAATAGTGCCAGTAACTTTTCTTTTATTCACTTATTCTGTTTTTATGATTTATAAGACTCGATACTCGTAAAAAAATACACAATTACAGTAATAAATCTTAATCTATACTAACAATCTCGCCTCATCCTAACTAAACATATTTACTTAATTTCCTGAATACAAATGTTTCCATGAGAGGCTCAATGTCGGAATATTGAATAAAATTGACACACGAAAGCTGTTGGTGCTTTTTGATTGGTTCAATTATCTTCTAGTTTAATTCTTCTACAATAGATGTTTGATTTTTGTCAAATGATCAGGTAACTGGAAATTATATGCTATTTAAATTAATTAATTCGCTTACTTTCAAAAGCAGAAAATAACATGAATTATTTCCAAAAAGGGCATGAAAAGCTTAGTAGAAAATTTTAGTAGAAAACAAAGTTTCGATTTCATTTTGATTTCACTGATTCACGTTAAAAAACATTTTTTGCTTTATAAAGTATATACTTAATATGGATTCTTAGAAACTAGTACCAAGTACCATAAATATACCTTCTCTCATAAAAGATAAAAGATAGAAATAAGTCTAAATCGAGACTCACACTGGGACATTGGCCGCTCATTACGGGGAAATTGGTATTCAGGTAATTAATAAAATGTGTTTAGTTAGGATGAGGTGGAAGTGTGAGCCTTGGATTAATATTTATTACTATAATTTTATATTTTTTCCCAGAGATCCCGTCTTATAATTCCTCGGAACACAATAAACGAGTAAAAAAAAAAAATTGTTACCGGCATTATTATTGCACTAATCTAAGTGCGTTAGTGTAATCAAACTAAATTATGTCGATCAAGTTGATAACTTTACCGTTTATAAATACTCATTGATGTCGCTACCGCTTTACAGCTAATTAAGTTAATTTTCTGAAGAACCATTTCGAATATTTTACGAAGTGAATGTTGGGGTTTTAAAGAAGAATAAGCTGCTCTACATGCTTTATTTGACGACTTTGTCGTCATTGCTGGAGGTTTAATTGCAACTGCTCTTGAAATCTTACCTTTCGTGTGAACGACTTAAAAAATTGACTTTATAGAGTTGATTGTTTTTTTTTTTCATATTTTTCTTGTGGTTCTCTGTCTATTCAGTTTACAAAAAAAAAACATTGCTGGCGAAATTAAGCCAAATTGTGAATGACAGTGACCAAACCTAACTCTACTCAACTTTTTTTTTCTGTTTTTGTAACATTGAATTTTTCTTTAATCACTAGTCAAACAAGGAACACAGCAATGTGCAATTTATATATATATATATATATATATATATATATATATATATATATATATATATATATATATATGGGAGAGAGGTAGTGCACGGTAGAGGGGAGGGGGAAGGTCTGGCCTATCTACTATTTGGGATCCCCAAGGAGGATCTCACCATTTTACAGAATGGAAGAGGACGCTAAACGACGAATCAATAAAATACACATGTCTATGCCCAATTATCTTGTGCATATTACAATAAACAAAAAAATATTAAAGGAAATTAGATTAAAACATTCTTCTCTGTTTAATTTTCAGACACAGTCTTGCTATATAAAACTTTGATAAGACCACTACTTACATGCAGTTGTCATGTCTGTATTGATGTTCACAAAATTCATATGGCTGAGATACGAGTATTCCAAATGAGATTCGGAGAATCGAAGTTATAGTATCAGCAACAGGAAACGTGTTTTTAAAAAGATTTATTTGGAATAACATATACAATATAATAATAAATGTACATATAGTTTAAATAACAAAAAGACGAAAGACTAAATGATATGACAGGAATGGTGGTGTCTTAAAGAGTGAAGTGGCTTCTGGCATCTCCTCCTACATAGTGCTGAGTTTTGCTGAGGTTTGCATCGTCTGTTTTCTAGGATTTTCTGTGTTTAACTCCTTCCTCCTTAAGTTTGGAGCTCCCGTGAAAGCATGTAAGGGAGGCCATGGTAAAGTTGTGGTGCATGTTGAGTGACTTATGGTGTTCTTGATGGTTGCTCTACCTGTTCTGATTTTTTACAGCATCTGCGAAATTTTTTGAAATGATTTAGTTTAAAATAATAATATAAAATAGAGTACGATAAGAAAAATTATTACAACGATAATGCCTAATATTATATGATAAAATGTATTGTGATTATTGTGAGTTGGTAAGTTATACTAAGTTTAATGTGTTGTACAATTAATAAATTTTGAATATTTAGGGCTGTTGATTCTTTATATACAGAGATTGCTCTTTTATCTATTAATATTTCATTTCTTTTTAATTTGATCAAAGTACTGTTGGTTAAGGAAATTGTTTCATTATATTTATTATTTTTTTATTGTAATTGTATTGATATTAAAGGTTAAATAATAATAAATTAGTGTAACATAATTTATAAAAAGGTTTGCTGGTTGTTATAATAGTCTTACAGTCTAAATGATTAATATTAGAAATTATTTGATTAATACAAGTATTATTTGCATACGCACTATTTCTAAAATAAAAGGTTTCCTTAACTTCTTTACATGTTGCAGTGAGTAGTTCTGTCGTTTTTAATATTAATGGAGGGTTTACATGAATGGTCATCAATTCATTATGTTTCTTTACAGGATACGATAGTAGGAAGTAAGTGTCAATAGAAGGTGGTTGTAAGCGTATTTTGATAAAATAAAAGATTATGTTGTTTTTTATTGAATAATGAAGTTGGCTCGATAGCCAGAGTGCTTCTATATATTTAGTAATAAAAGTTACATTATAATATTTTTGTAAAGATTTTAACTCTTTAAATTCTAAAATATTTAGTTTACATTATTCTAAAGAATTATCAATGTCATTAATTTTATTATTAATAAATACTAAATTAAGTAAACTAATGTTATATTGTTGATTCAATTCTATTTGAGTGACTAAAGGGCTAGAAATTGTCTAATTTTGTGATTGGTACTCTGAATAATGTGTAAATCGTGATTGAAATCTTGTATCAATTTTTTATTACTATATTCTGATTCTTAGTGCCCAATTTTAATTTAAATGAATTTTGAGCTAAAGCATGTACAGCTTTATCATAGCATTCTTTGTCGTCAGCATCTGGAATACCAGTCAACCAGGAAATGGCATTGCCTAAAATATTGATCAATCCTCTTTTTGATCTATGCTTCTTATAAATAAAAATATGATCTAATTTATTCATAATTTAGTTCTGACATTCAAACAATGATTTTTCACAGTCAGTTTTGTTTGTAGAATATGTGTTGTTAATTTTGGTTAAAATGTCTGTTAATTCTAGGTCTAATATTTCTCCATTAACAATGCATGCAAACGTATAATAATTATTGAGTATATGTGAGTCAGTTAATTTTATTGGAAGAAATCCAGGGTCTTGAGTGAGATCGATTATTTCTGCAGCGTCAGTTTGTTTCGTCAGCGAAGCGATTAATAGTCAGTAGAATAGCGATTGATTCGCGTGGCATCTGAAACTGAAGGACGATCTATATTTACATACCTTCTCGGTCGCTTGATAAGATTAGAATGAAGTTTAAAAGATTTTTTATTTGCAGTTGCTAATTTAGTTTGCTTTGAATAATTTTCTTCTTTATATTTTGGTTTTGCTTTTCCGTTTATATGTTTTTTACGTAAATTTCACCATCGTGTATTTCTATGTTTTCTCTAGCTTTATTAGTTTGTTAATTCTGCCTTCTAATTAGTCCATTAGAGTCTGAATGATTAGGTGTTGTGAAGTGTGTTTCTATATTTGAGAAAATTTGTGATCAGTTCGTATTTAAATTCCGGTTTGTTATTGAATAATTTTAGGGTAAGGGAAAGTACTTAAATATATTTCTAAGGAATTCATAATTTCGTTTGCTGAAATGGTTCTAATAATGTTGCCGTATAATTTTTTTTTGAAAAGCAATCTATCATAGTAAAAATAAATTTTCCATCGCAATACAATACGTTTTCTTGTAATTATTCAAAAGGTTTGAGCGATGCTGGTGTTATTTCGTAATCTTGTTTAATTGGATTTCTGTCGTATTTGGCCGTTTTACATAAAGAACAATTGTTTATTATTTTTGTGATTGATTCTAACATACGAGGCCAACAATATTTTGTATTTAGAGCTTGTTAAGTCTCATGTATTCCGCGATGCATAGTTTTCCCAATATAATTTCTTTTATATGCGTTTATTTAATATAATTCCTTCTTGTTTTTCTTTAGCTGTTATGTCAAGTCTTTTTGAATAATACGGTTTGATTTTTATAGTGGGGTAATTAGTTTTAATAATTTCTGCAAAGTTGTTAAGTATTCGATCATAAATTTGTTCGTCTATATTATTTTAAAATTGCGGAGAACATGCGTTAGTATCCAATGCAATTTTCTTCTTGTAAAACGGATGGCGTGTATACCATTTAAATCTAGTCATATTAAATATTTTTTCTATTGTATTTTTAATTTCTGGATTTCCTCTAGTGATTACAATTTGAAAATTTTTAACATTTATATATTTTCTCTTATTGTCTACAAGGTAAGTATGGTCGATAGAAGATTCCAGTGAGCGTTGTGTCTGTAAGCTTTATAAGTCTTCCTCTAATGGGATATTAAAAGTTCTGGCTAAATCATTAATAGTTTCATCAATGTGTTCCGGAGTAGGTAAGGCTAAAAATTCATCAAATTCGTTACTGGGTCTGTTTCAATGGAATGTAAGTTCGTTTCGATGACTGGATTTCGAGATAGTACGTCTGCTACGTAATGGATTTTGCCTTCTAAATACTTTACATCGAAATCGTAATGTTCTAGTTGTAATTTCCTCTAATTAATTTGGAGTTAGGTTCTTTTAGATTGTGTAACCATTTTAGTGGTTTATGGTATGTTAATATTGTAAATTTACGTCCGTATAAGTAATGTCTAAAATGCTTACATGCCCAAACTATTGCTAATAATTAAGAGTAATTTTCCTTTTGTTTGTTCAAAGTTCTCAATAAGAATGAAATAGGCAAGTTCTTATTATAGGTTGTTTGTGATAATACTGCTCCGATAGCATGATTAGGTTTTTCAAAATCAGGTAATTGTAATAAAGGACTGTTTAGTAATAAGGTTTCAATTGGTTCAAAAGAGTTTATATATTCGTCCGTTAGTTGTATTTCCTTTTCTTTTCTTAAAGCTGAAGTTAAAGGTTGTGTAATTCATAATTTTGGCATAGTTTCTGATAATTTTGTGATAGTATCCCGTAAGTCCTAGAAATTGTTTTATTTATTTTTTGGTTTTTGGAATAGGGAATTCCGCGATAGATTTACATTAGTTAGATTAGGTTGTGTTCCTTTATCAGAAACTATATGTCCCAAATACAGTTATTCTGTTTTACAAAATTCTGTTTTGTCTAATTGAATTTTTAAGTTGTAAGTTTTTAGTTTATCGAATTTTATGATTTTAAATGTTAAATGTGCTCTTCTAAATTATCAGAAAAAATGATGATGTCATTCATGTATACGAGTACGTTCGGTATACGTGAAAAAATTATGT
Organism: Rhaphigaster nebulosa; assembly: GCA_948150685.1. Lineage (NCBI taxonomy): Eukaryota > Metazoa > Arthropoda > Insecta > Hemiptera > Pentatomidae > Rhaphigaster > Rhaphigaster nebulosa. The sequence goes on along the minus strand of OX411306.1, from coordinate 143,295,850 downwards.
TGATGGCTCTCTGAAAAGTGGGAAAATAGTTTTTTAATCCAAAGGGCATTCTTAGGACTTCATAATGTCCGTTATCATTTGAAAAGGCTGTTTTAGGAATCGAATTTGGGTCCATCTCGATTTGGTTAAATCCTGAAGCTAAATCTATTGTTGAAAAATAAGTCATTCTGTAAAATTGTTAGAGTGACTTAACGAGTACTAACTTATTAAAGCATATGATTAAAACAATAGATGAAGAATCTGTCCACAAAAAACTTCCGTTGCTCTGAAATTTTTAAAAAATACATCCAACTGTAATCGATAAACTTTTGAAATATAAGATTATACAATACTCAATCTCTCCATATAATAGCCCCGTTTGGACGCCCAAAAAATAGCCCCAAAAAATGGCCGCTTCAGGTAAACGTAAAATACGAAAGTTTATTAACAATAGACAACTCAACTGCAAAGCAATAGAAGACAAATACCCCGTACCAAACATAAAAGGCTTACTCTAACAATTTTACCAATGTAAGTATTGGAAGATGAATGTGTGGCATACGTCAAATAAAGCTAGAAAAAATGTGCCTACCACAAAATATATAGAATAGAATTGTTTTAATTAGATTTTATGCTGTACACACGTAACCAATGGAGTCTGGCCCAATCATTGTTAGTATCACCACAAAATAAATTGCAAGATTTATCAAGTTTGGAACATCGTTATTTTAGAATATACAGGAAGAATAGGTCTCTGTTCCGAACAACATTATTACAACTTTACAAGACTTTCGTTTCTACAAAGTTTTCAATCTATTACCTTTCTCACTGTACTACCACGCTGCCTACCTATGTTGGAAAATTATGAATTATGTGGAAAAGTCTATTGTGTGCTAATCAGGCAGATTCAATTTTATCCCTTTTTTCTTACTGTAATTATGGAACTGGTAAATGTAAAAGAAATATTTGAATACTTGAATTTAAGTATTTAAAATTCGAATTTTAATAGGAAGAAGAAAAAAATCATGATTAATTGTAAAAAATCTGACTGCCTCTTAACGATCATCAGACGTAAAAGATCAAAGGTACAACGGTACACATGAGGAAATAAAAAAACATACTTGCTTGTCTAAATGATCCATACACTATGTGGCTGTAATAATGTTATTATCACATTTAAAATATTAATTTACATTTGCAGGTACTTACGTTATATTTTTACAGTAAAACTGGAAAGCTAGGAATGATTTAAAAAATATTATTTTCAGCTTTCGACCCAAGGGTGAGATCTATGCCCAAGCCCACCGAAAGTAAAAATGCGAAGAAAAAATTTCTTGAGTTCATTCCTTCAAGTCCTGGGAAGAAAGGTGGATATGGATATTTAGACATTACCATTAATCCATATCCAAAATATATGTAAGAAACATTAATATTTCTAAGTGCTTCAAGCTATTTATTGTCCATTTATTTCACAAATATATATTTTTCTAATAATTCGAGATAGAAATCCACAATTGTAAGTTATACCCTCCGCCGCAGTTCTTACCCACAATTTCTACTTAATAACATTCTATTACCCAGACTTGACACTGTATAGTACCTTGGATTTAATCTTAAAAAAAAAAAAAAATCTCACTTACGTTTCTACGAACACGGAACTCTGCCGTGAGAAGCTAAAAAGCCCTCCAAACTCCAAATTATGTTTTTAAATACATCTTTGTTTCGTACCCGAATTGCCCTAAAAACTACACACCTCCATTACTTCTCCAACAACAATTTTACTTCATGAAAATATTTCTTACGTCTTTGGCCTTATACGGACCAGAAATTTCATCACAACTAACCCAATCATCCACATTTACTGGCTTAGTCTTTAATAAGTTCCACTCATCGCTACAATCCGCATTAAATGTTGAAACGGCTGTGGCCAAGAGGTGTCTAGTGAAGTTTAATAATTGGAGATCTGACAAAGGTCTGATCCTCCATTAATGATCAGAATACTCGCCGCTTTCTGGCACTCACTCAGCCACGTCTGGCATTCAGTACCAGCGACCTGAGATGCATTTAGATCAGAGTGGTTCTACCATAGACCCTCGAGTGGGAAAGTGAGCGGGTTTCTGGGTCCTCAGAAGAACTGCTAATATAAATAAATAAGTGTGGATGTGTTTAATTTCTTTAGTAAAATAAAGATTACTTTCATATTTCCATGTCTTAATTTATAAAATGAAATAATATAAATATTCAAACAAGTGTTTGACAATATAAACAGAGCCAAAGCCATAAAATGTTTCAGAAAAAATGGAATCAAACACAAAGGCCAGTTTGCCTTTTGAGCTTGGAAACCATAGTGGCCAAACTATTTGGAATCAATGCTGGCGTGAGACAGGAATACGGACTCTCTGAAATATTGTTAAATGTTGCTACATGTATATGTGCGAGCTACATTGTCAGGGAATTCATTAAAACCACAAAGGTGACGGAGAGGTTATGGCCAGTCTGCCCATTTGCGGATAATATTGGCATCGCGGCATGGTGTGCAAGCGCACTCAAAGAAGTCTGTAAAATAATCCTGAGAAAGAAGCAAAAGTGAGCCACCGAATAAATGAACAAAAGACCAAGTACATGGTGATGTCACCTAAAGGGAAAGTGAGAATAGGAATTATGCTACGGTTCCGAAACGTGGTGCGAATCCTTCATAATTTTTTTAAGAAAAGTTATATGGCGTATCTAAGGCGGTATATATGAAGCAGGTGGATGACCGAGGGCATTGTCAACCACATCAAAGGTTGAAGACTTTGATATGCGTGGTAAGTCCAGAGGACTTACTAGGGTCTGAATTGGGAATGAGGAACTGCCGAGATGCAGTAATAATCGGAATTGATGTTGAGATGTACTTTGCCTAGCCAAGAGCCAAAGTGGGCTGTAGCACTGGAGAGTAAATAAGTATATATATATATATATATATATATATATATATATATATATATATATATATATATATATGTTTCACTCAACTCAAAGTAATAAGTATGTAGTTGAATGTTCGTATTTAAAAATTGAAATCTTTGTTCTTTATATATTTTTAAGTTGCTCGATTTTATTTTAAATGATAAATTACTCTTAATAATGTTCCATTGTGATTGAAAATAAAAACTTCCGTCCTTGAAATACATTTTTACTACAAAAATTATTAATACAAGTTACAAAATTATAGGTACACATTGAAAATTTATAGGGTAAATATTTTTTCCTATATAACTAAAATAAAAAATAAAAATGGATTAATCAAAGCTTATAAAATGGCTGAACACCCGCCAGCTTATATGGAATAAATATGAACATAATTAAATTAACGAAAATAAAATATTGATTTACAAAAATTAAAAATTGATCAGTATTTGAAATATTTCTTTAGATGTTTTCTTTCTTCCGAATCTTTCTATATCCTTACTATTCCTCATAATCTCCATTATCTTAAAGAAAATCACAATAGTAATGCTGATATTTGAATAAACTGGCAGCGTCACCATTAACTCCGAGCTCGAATCTAGAGAGGTCTGAACCCGCCTCATTAACCGTTCATTACCGAAAAGTAGTCCGATATTATTTATGATTTTCTCACTCCTTGAGTTTTTGTTTATTTATCTACAACGCATATTTGCCCAAGTTAATTCCGACAAATTTTAATTTATGTTGCAATTTGAATTTCTTGATGAATTTGAAATTTGTGTGGTGAGTAGTGTAGTCCGTTTTTATATCACCTCCGAAACCATAAAGAAGCATTGGTTCACTGCTTCTAGGAATCTGTTAATTATTCTCAAACTTCAACAAAATTTCAAAATAGTGAATTCATATGCACTTTATTATACATGAAAATAATATATTTACTCACAAACAAAACATAAATGTGTTCTAATTTAAACTATAATGAATGTTTCAATCACATTTCCATAAACAAAACCAACTAGATCAATTTCCAAATTTAAAATCCTGCTATTAGATTTTAATATTATAAAAATTAAATATATCTAAATCAATTTTATCTTTACAAATTATATATATTTATTCCTTTATTTTACAGTTATTTATTTATTTTTGCATCAGTGTGCTCAATCATCACATTATTTGTCAATAAATAAGTTTTTAAAAATATTTTGATATTTCTGTAAAAAAAAAAGGAGTAATTTGCGTTGGAGTGTATCGTCATCCCTACGTTTCTGATATTTTATTTTCCATTATCATTTGATACTAAGATAATATGTTAGTATATAAGAAATATGTTAGTAAGTAACATAATATATTATAACAAAGTAGCATTTGAACCATATAAATCCATACCAAGGAAAAGAGTTAAGAGATGAATATATATGTTATCTAATTCCTTTTACGTTTCTGTTTTCCTTCCTTAGGACATCTCCTTATGAAATAAAACTAGAACAAAAAAAGATAGATCCTAAAAAGAAGGTGGTGAGCTGGTTGCCTCCTTCTCCTCCCGGTTTCTTTCAGAGCTACTACACATCAAGTTCCGGCTACGTCCGACAGGTTCCTGCAGTCTGGTCTTTATTCGGCCTCTTCAGGCCGCCCAATCCGGCAAAGAGTGTAAGTATATAATCTATGACGTGTACGAGAAAATTTAGGTATATACACCTTTTTCATTTTTTCAGAATCTAATGATTCCACAAACCGATATTGATTAGATACTAGAAATTAGGGGCTGTTCACTTATCATGTCGTCCAGCAATGGGAGGAGGGATATGGAACAGTGTGACGGACAAACGGGTCTCGCACTGTCAAATCGCACTACTAAATTTTTCGAAATATTATATTTAACTTAAAGATGAAGTTGGTGAGAGGAGGCGGGAGGGGAGAAAGGAGGTAAAGAACACACCAATAAGTGTAACTTATTTTATAGTATGACAACATTTAGGCCTAAGTTTTAGGCCATCGTCAGGGCAGAGAGGCGAACAGCTGAGTCCCAACTGTCAACTATCATATTTAACGATTATACCAACATAATTAATATGTCTGTCTTGAAAGAAAATAAACCTAGATCATCCTGACCCTTTCTATTAGATACCAATATACGAAACTCGATAATAAATTTTAACTGTTAATATTGGAATACTTACAGTATTACAATACCAAAAGGAATGGGTTGAGTAAACTTTATAATGCGCATAATGGATTTAAAAAAACAACTTTGTCCTTACATAAGGCAGAGTAGAGTATAATTTAACGCTTTCAACCAAAATGATGAAACACTGACCATCCCTAATAAACATAGCATAAAAGAACTACTGCTTTTATAAGTATCTCAAATTGTCAAAGCTTATATTTTTTGTATTTCTTATATAGTTTTAAAAACGTTTTCCGTAAACAAAAAGGGCTACATAAAAAGTTAACAAGAAGTTTGAATAAGTAATTTTTGACCCATGACCTTGCTTTCTTTACCTTTCGTAATTAATAAAGTAACATCACTTATCCTAGGAAATATCGCAATGCATTTTCAATTAACAATGAACAGTGATGATCGATTTACTTACTTTCCTGTTAAAACTTTAGATCTACATGGTTTTAGCTTGGAGGGTGCATGGACGGCTGTTTCGATAAGTGGCCAACTCATTCACATGATCCTTACATAGACCCTTGGAAGGTAGAACAAGGGAAAACTGCACATGGACCGAAACCCAAGAGAGAAGCCGAAAGGCCGCCAGTATGGTTCCCTAACGGTAAGGGGAAGACAAACTTCACACCATCTGTGCTACAGAATAAGATACACATATGCACGAATGCAATGAATTGGAGGAGCATGAAACCGATTACTTACACAAGAGAATTCATATAAATGCTTAGCAGGAAAATAATTGAAGTGTTACTCGTTAATGCGTTTATCTTTATTAAATTAAAATATAAATATTTCATAGTTTTCTTTCTGATATAAGAACCTAATAATAAACTGAAATTTTCATTATTATCTTGTTTACGTACTTTCATTAGTATCTTGCACTATCTAGTACTATCTAGTTACATTCTAGTGTTAGTTAGAAGTATGTAATAAAATATATGGTCAGCCTAAAAATTAAAAAAAAAACATTTTGCCTTAAGGAACAATCCCAAGGAACAAGGCCTTGTTACCGAACTTCCTCATTTGCTTCATAAAAGTAAAAAAAATAAATAAGTTTAAATTATTTCATTCTTTTTCAGTTGCTAGAACCTTATAAAAAACAAAAATTATCTAATTTATTTGAATAAATGAATAGAATATTACTTGACGAATAAACTTTTACTTATTTTTTTAATCTTAAATGTCTATAGGATGATTAAAAAATAATTTCTGGCATATACAATTCGCTAGACTTACCAAATGCACGCAGACAAAGACACACATACATTTTAAACAAACACATTTTAGGAGGTTTGGTTACCATATATGGGCTCAAGAGACTTTAAAACGTGTATTTCCGTTAAAAATTCGGATTCGAAATTTCTCACGATCGCAATACTTTCCCTGACTATATATTTCGTGTATTGATAAGTGAAAGCAAACATTTTTTAATTAATCACTTAATAAATAATGATAAGATAAAAATCAATTTTGAAAATGCCTTTAATTCTGGCAGAAACGTCGAACAAAAATAAATATGAGACAATTTTTACACAATTTTTATCGAACTTAATATATATAGGTAGTTTATTACTATTTCCATTAGATGTTACGAAACAAAAAAATAAAAAAATAATAACTGAACATGACAAAAATAAAATAAACAGCAATCAATACTGGTTTCAATTAATTTATCTAATTGTTAAAAAAAACAGATCATAATTGGATTACTTATATTACCTAAAGCCTCGGATGATGCTTTTCAACTTAGCACTACATCTGAGGCGATTAGTTTCAAAACCGGCTCAGTCCACTTTTTCAAAAACGTTCTTAATGCTCTGCATCACGTAGCAATGACCTTATTGACCAAAAGCGTCTCAATCCAGAATAAAACTGGTTTCGAACTCAAGGGGTTACCTAGGCCCTGGAACAATCATTTATTTGGTGTCTCCTGTAAAAAATTTAAAAATGTTTGGTCAGTTTTAAAACTAATCTTATATCATAAACGGTGCTTAGATATTGTGGATTCCTATAAAAAACAGAACGACATTTTTTAAAAGTAAATTTCATATACTTAGGGGACCGATTATGATATTTTAATTATATTATGTCATCGATGACCTATTATTATAAACTTGTTGTCTTTGATTATATTAATTAAGTCTTAAAACTTTTACTAAATCATGTATTGGCAATGTTTATTGCGGTGACAATATCAAGACAATCCGATATAACATTAGGTATGTTGATTTTTTTTTTTTTTTTTAAACCACACTAACAAAAGTGTTTTAATAATTAAGCCATTTAAATTTCAACTATCTTACAATGCAATGAAAATTGAACTAAGCATTCCTAAATGAAGTAACTCTTATTCAATTTGAAGTTGACTAAGGAGTGAATGGAAGAAGTTCATGTTGGAAGTGTAGAACTCCTTAGACTACGCTCCTCCAATTAGGAAGACTTTTATTTAACTCATTCCTGTTCACAATTAACTTGGAGCCTTTTGAGTCAACTTGATAGTTAACTGACAAGCCACTACTTCGAGTTGCTAGGTATAGGTCAATATATTCTCCTTAATAGTAATTAATTAATAAAATTGTTTATTACCATTACGGCCAATATATTTTGGAATGTTTAGGAATTTTTGTGGTGTCTATGAATTTGCCGCCTTAGTGTAGATAATGCAATGATAACAAAATCGGGCGATACAATGGAGCATTGTAGCTCCAAATGTATCGTATGCATCTAAAATTAAATTACACAACTCCATCGACAAAGGATCAAACTATTTATCACGCTAAGTGGGTTCTCCAACGCACAACGTGCGACAGGTACACAGGTACGATAATTTGTTTTGTCAACTTTCGTGAGGTACAACCTTTGACAGAGTGAAGCAATAAATCTACATTGGCATTTAAATCTACAGCTCTCGTCAACATTTATCAATCACGAGCAAAAATAAAAATTTGATGTTCTTAAAGTGAGTATAAATTACCAAAACAGGACACCATGTCGGATCACACTCATCAAAAGCCAAGTCAAAATTTAATAATCTTAAACGGCTGGAAAGATCAGTTCAAGAGTAATCCGAGTGTGTTAACGACTCCTTATTATATATTTTATTTTTCTAATAAATAAAATTATAACAGCTATGTTTTATTTTATTTTTTATTTTTACCTGAGTCTTGTATTTTTGATATCAAATACAATAAATACACAGAGCATTAGGATCCGGAGGTCACAATGGTGTTCAAGATTGACCACTACGTACTCCTGAATACAAAATCGACGTAGACGAATTTACATTAAACTCACGGACGTGAAGCAGATGTGAAAAAAAAGCTAAATCAATTTCCAATGTCGTTTATGTAATATATTATTATGTTAAACCAGAAGAAAGATTGCCGAAAACAGAATAGTTTAAAATAAATAGACTACTCCACTTTAATATGTAACTCCTTAAAATTGCCATCATTCATGTAAAAATACAAAACATATTTGGTTGTCAATTTTTTTTGTTTAATTGTTTTTATTTATTTTTTTGGCTAAGGATCTCTAAAGATAAAATTAAGGCAATATAGTTGGTTTTAAAAATAATAAACTAAATATGAAAAAAATTAGATCAATCATTTTGAATTTTATGCACAACAATAATGAAATAAACAACTTAAGTAATTTGCTACTTTCAAAGGAATCTCTATTATGTCAAGGTATGACAATGTAGATTTATTGCTAAGTACATCTCTTATCTTATGGCTTTTTTCTATGTTGTTCACAAGAACAGTTTGTTTTTTCTTTCTTGTATGCAGTAAAGGAAGTATTTAATCGCGAAAATTTTTGGTTTTCAGATTTCAACGGAGATATCCATTTTGACCATCCCTGAATCCAATGGTCGTGAAGTCTGTACGTACCTTCGTGCGTATCTCGCATAGCGTTTAGCCGTAGAAAGTTATTATTTTGTATTTAGGATTGATGTAAGATATAGTTGTGAACCTCTCTTTTTAGTCACTGCATGATCACCGCAAGTCGTGCTTTACATGAAGGTCATAATTCATTTCCATCAAATTTTGATCAAAAATATAATTAGGGATCGATCCTTCTATACAATCATGCGGATGTCAACTGATTAAAATATAATGTAAAACATCTCAAATTTGGTAAGTACGACTTTTATATCAATATTAATAATATACTAAATTTTGGTTAAAATTGATGAACCGAAAGAAGTACTTTTCTTGGAGGTCATAATAAACTTGCATAAAAAATTATATTAAAATTAAATACAGACATCATATGGTTCGGTAATACAGGTTACAAACGCGATTTTTTTTTTACTAATTAAACATTTTTATTGATTGTTTTAAGCGTTAAAATTGAATTTAAAATACCGGTTTTCCTCTCCATTTGTGAGCCGAACAAGTCTGCAACAAGATAATAAGATAAGTTAAGTGGTTTCTTCCGCTTAAAATGTCGAAACCGTCGATTTCCAATGCTTTTTTTAGAGGCATTGACAGTTTTAATATTGTCACGGAACACGATGAAATCTCTTGAGAATTTTTTACCTACTGAAAGAAAATGTCATATAATAACTGAATGATATCTCCGGAAACAAGAGCTCGTATGTGTGTGTGTGTGTGTGTGTGTGTCGTAGATGGGTATTGCGACGCCGAGTGTCGCTTTTGAGATAGTAACTATAGATAGAAACTAGTAACCAAATTCAGGATCGGTTTGGAGTCACCGATTTATAGTTTTTAAGACGTACAAGGAAGTCATGTGTTGCCCATATCGGATATTTTTATAAAACAATTTATTATTAGCCCAATTTTCGGCTTAATTTCTGACGGGGAAAGAGAGTGACGGATAGAAATCATTATATAGAAAACTGATTTTTTCAACTGTTAGTCATTCAGGGCGGAGGGCTAAACGTATCGCTAATGGGTAAGTTTCAGGTTGGTCACTATATAATGCATGCCACTGTTTAATCAGTCATTCTCCCGTTTCACCGCTAAATGCATGGTTAATACTTGAACAACTATTCCTGAACTCTCCAATTCCTGAATACAACTATGCAGGAAAATAAAAAAATTGATGATTTCTGCTCGCGTGCCATGCATTATAAAGTAGGGTGCAAAAATTCTTAAATAATCGTTAAAAAAATTAATAATAAATAACTTCATTAATTTATATAGTTAATAGCAGGGAATAAGAATATAGAAAATCAGCAGAAGCCGAGATAGCCGAGTGTGTTATGGTTAGGCTCCTATATCCGGAGTGGTATGAGTTCAAATTCTACCAAAGTAGCATAATACTTATTCCGTAACGGTCACAGAAACCGCATATAGAAAATGCAAGAATATTTAAATGCATCAGTCCAACCATGGGTTTTTAGTTCAGTCTCTCAGTAAGGACGTAATGTTTCTTAACCAAGACCGGATCTAGAGGAGCAAAGGGGAGAATTGCCCTTAATTAGAGGGCGGTATTTTGAAAGATTTTTTGTTTTTTTATTCCTTTTTTATATTAGTTTATACAGAATTTTAGTTTATACATAAGAACAAATCTAAAACTGACAGACACGGCTTTGAGTTTGGAATCTTCTTATTGTATCCTCTCAACTTTAATAATAATTATCATATATTTCAATGTATGTAAAACTTGTGTTATCAAGAAGAGATACAATTCAATATTCCCTGTTTGAAATGGAAGACATGAGAAAATAAGACAATTGTAAATTGTTTGATTGTTGTTGTTGTTGTTGTTATTGTTTGCAGAAGTCAAAAACAAAATGGGGTTTCACATCATCCTTACCATGTCAAACTATCGAATGTGAAAAAATACAATTTTCATATACTTCACTTTGATACTTACTTGGCGAGACGTCTTGAAAATCTAGCGGTTAAAAAGGAACAAGAACTCAACACTTGAGGATCAGGAATTCAATACTGCGTGCAATGCGTGCCTTAAAAATTGACGAATATGAAAATCGCATTCGATAGTTGGGCGCTGTGGGGATGATATTTTTAAATTATTTTTTGTTAGTAAATCCTCAGCATTTGGAAACTATTTTGAAAATTATCTGTGAGTGGAATCTAATAGTTTAACTACCAATAAATAACAACAACAAACCCTATACCTATTAATTTTATGGAGTGGTCCGGGCCAAATCAGATGCTCGCGACTTTTTTCAATTTCCTATTGATTCTATCCAATCCCGATTACTTTAGCATTAACATAGTATGCACCAGGTGTATGATCAGTTATTTGAGTTGATTCCAAATTCATAAATGGAAGTTAACTTAAAGACCCATGCAGCCGAATTGGTAGATACCAAAAAAAAAAAACCTAAAAAACCTTAACAAGAATGAATTTCATTTTGAAATTGAATGCTTCATACACCATGCGCTGACAATAGAGAGATGCTTGGAAGATGCCACTGCATCATCTATATTAAGTTTAATTTATAAAAATAAACTGGAAGAGGAGTGTCCTAACCTTATTAGTGCCCTAAGAATATTCCTTACCAAACCAGTTTCAGTTTCTTCTGGAGAAAGGAGCTTCAGTAAGCTGACACTGATTAAAAGTTATTTGAGTAGTACGATTGCTGCTTCTATTACTAGCAACTTCCATTAACTATGAGGAGATCATAAACATTTTTGGTGCAAAAGAAATATCGGAAAGTGAAATTGAAATGTTATTTGTACATGTTCATCATTTTAATATTCTATTTTTTTGTATTTTTGATTGATTAAACATTAATTCCATTAATGAAATGTGTTAATGTTATGATATATTTTTTCGAAATATATTACCTAAAATACAATTATAAGACAGTTGAATTTTTTATTGGGGAAGGAAGATGAAAGAAGGGGCGGCAAAATGCCTGATGAAAAATGGACTGGAAAAATCCTAGATCCGGCCCTGTCTTGATCTTGAAAGTGATCTGAACAGAGTCAACCGCCAGATTTATTTCCAAGCCCTTAGAAGGATCAAGCACCCATTTGTTAGAGGCTGGGTGTGCCTCAGGAGTGTCTCATGACCCCAGGTTCGATCCAAGGTTGATTTAAGAGAATAAATGAATTATTTGTCACAGCCAGACTTGAACTCGGGTCCGCTAGTTAGGAGTTCAGTTCCTAATTCCCAGATGCTACCCTACTCTCTATATATTTAATAATTAGTAAGAAAATTTAGGAATAAAAAAAAAGTCTACACCATAAGACTAGTTTACTTAATAATGTTTTAAAAAATTGAAAATTTATTTAACTAAAAATAAATTATTTTTTTTCGCACCTATGTATGTTTCATTTTAATACACATCTTGAAAAACCAATGTTTTGGTGGAAACATTTCGATATCGTTTTCCAAACTCTTTCTCAGCTCCTAGCGCACGAACGAGCACGTACCAATTATTTTTTCTATGTAGAATCACAAAAAAAAAAATTAATCAGTGACGGACACACTGTGTACTCGCCTGATGAGCTTCTATTATAATTAAACGGTTTTCAGAAGTGTTCACGCAAGTTGAATTGTGTTGCCTAATCTTATGCCTACTCCTACAACTTACGCAATCAGATTGTATTTTAGATTAGATTTGCATAGAAGGTTGTCGGCGGGTCCTCTTGATCTACCATTCAAAGTGAATGCTTACTAACGTTTGAGTCTATTGATCCTTCGTCCGGATTCTCTTCACACACGTCGAACCGCGTGATTATTTTCAGAATTAAAAACGGTTTGTTACCGAGCTACGGTATTTATGCACAGGCATTTGTGATCTTTAAGACTTTTTTAAAATTAACTTTACTACCTTTATTTTGCCTAGTAATGATATAATTGAATTTATTTAATTAGACTGAAATGCAATTCTAAAATTTTCATAATGTAGCAGACTCTAGGATAAAACAATTGAAGATAGTGAAGTAATCATAAACATAACCATCATAAATTAACATGAATAATTTTTCTAGAGGAATAAAAAAAGAGAAATTTTACTGGCAGACCTAACACTAACTTCTTACTATTGCCCACTACTATTTCTATGCCTTTAGGAAGGCAGTAACTCCCCAATGGCTAAAAAAACTGAGGAAATAGACCAGAATAGCGAATACATCAAATATGGTTCAAAACCAGGGATTGAAATTAACTCTTATTTTCCTTTCCTAATGAATAATAGTCAACATATGATTTTTAAATTTTGCATCTAAAAATAAAAATCATTTAATGACCTTTAATTTTGACGTTGAAAACAAAAAGCCATGATTTATTATATTTTAAATAAAAATAAAAAAGTTAATGTTAAAATTTTATTATTGGACTTTGAATATGAAGTTTTATCAAATATTTTTGATATTTGGGTCCATGATTTGGTTACCGAGGGTGCAGATTAATAAAAAAAATTCGATTTTAATACCGCGACTTCTTTGAAAGGAAAATTCTTCGAAGAATGTACGGAGGAACCCAAACTGCAGGGCAATGTAGGAGACGATCCAACCAGGAATTATACGCCATATTCCCCAAACCCAAAATCGTCCAGACTATTCAATTGAGGTGGCTAAGGTGGTCAGGACAGGTGTAAAGAAAGGGAGAGGAAGAAATACCGAAGAAGATCCTGATGCAACTACTGCAGAATTAAATATGGCACTAGAAACAGAGGAAGGTCTGGAGTAAGATGGCTTGATGGTGTGGCTGGGGATGCTAGGAGTATTCTGGGAATAAGGAACTGGATGGGACCCGTAAAGGACAGAAACAAATGGCGGAAGTTGCTGGAGGAGATCAGGACTCGAAACCGGATTTTAGAGCCATTATGATGATGATGATAATATCGCGACTTCACTTATAGATTTATTTAAACATTTCAGATATCATCGTTACTGGTGTCCATTATTAGGTTACCGAGGGTACTGAGTTTGAAAAAATATCGATTTTAAAATCGCGCGCTCACGTATCGATTTATCTTAACATTTCGGATTTCATTGATATTGGGGTATTACAAGGTTGTGACCTGAGTGGAGAGAGTGCAGCGTTTATAAGATTGACTGCACGCTCTCCACCCAGGCAGACGTTGATATAAATGCATCTTAACATAATATTAACAAATAAATAAATATTTATGTTTATAATATTTATAGTATAATATTAAATATTTGTATTTGAATTTATTTGTATGATATACAATTATTATTTATATTATAATATTAAATTATAATAAATTAAATTAATTTATTTATTAATTTAATAATGATTAAATAATGAGAAGATACTGGGAGAAAAGAAAAGCGAAAATGAGAAAGCTATGGTCTTAAAAGGGCGTTTCGTGAAAAAAAAAAAAAAAATTAAATAATGCAAACATGATTTAAATAATTTTACTAAAATCAAAACATCTCAAATTTAGTATATAAGACTTTTATATCAATAAAAATAATATACCAGATTTTGGTTTAAATTGTCTTGCCGGAGGTGGTACTGTATCTGAAACTGTTTTTGTTTTTTCTACTTCCTGCCTTTTGTTTTAACCACCGATTATAACTCAACAGGCGTACAGCAAAGTCATGTGGTGTCTCATCACGTATTTTAAATATCGGGGCTTCGTTCAATTAATATTCGTATCGATTAATTTTAACTTTTAACTTTAATCCATCCTTGAGTTACCGGAGCCCTTATTATGAAAATACTATCGATTTTAACATCGCGCACTCGAATATCAATTAATTTTAACTTTTCGGATATCCTCGATACTGAGGTTCTTTATTGGGTTATCAGTGGTCCTTTTTATGAAAATGCTACCGATTTTATTATTGCGCGCTTACGTATAATTTATTTTAGCTTCTCGGATCTTTTTGATGTTGGGGCCGATTTCTGGGTAATCGGAGTTCATCGAACTGCATGAAGTGAGCGCGCAATAATTTTTGAAGGTACTAATTATGAATTTAGTACTAATTATGAATTTTAGGTACTAATTATGAATTTGCTATAAATTCCATTTATTACTACTTTTATGGTATGGTATTATTTGGAACAGATATCATTTTTAAGGACGGAAATTCATAATCGATAATGCAAAATATATTTTTTTATCACGCATGGGCATTTCCATTTATTGTTATCGCTTAATTCAGATATCGATACGTGAGTGTGCGATTTCAAAATCGATAGTATTTTTGTAATAGGGGCCTCCGATAACCCAGCAATGGATTTCAATATCGAGAATATCCTAGAAATTAAAATAAATCGATACGTGAGTTCGCAAATTCAACATCGATAGTATTTTTATTACACACACGGAATACTTCGATGCGGAGATCGTTTATGTGATATTACTAATATATAATAATAATTAATAATTGAATATTGACAATAATAATGGAATTAAATATCAAATAAATCGAAAAACTTAAATTAAATCGGCAATCGAGAATCGATAGTTTTTTCATTAACAGCATCTTCGGTAACTTAATAATGGACCTCAATGTAAAGAAATTCTTACTGAAATGTTAAAATAAATCCTTATTTCAGCGTGCGACATTAAAATCTAGAGTTTTTTTTCAAAAAAAGCACCTTCGATAATCTAATAGTTAACCTCATTATCAAGGAAATCCGAAACATTAAAATACATCGATAAGTCGCGATCTTAAAAATGATTTTTTTTTTTCACAGTCAGCAACCTCGGTAACCTAATAATAGACCCTTATATCAAAAATATTTGAAGAACCTTAATATTTATAGTCAAATAATAAAATTTTAACATTGACAATATACAATTTAACATTTAAAATAAACAAAATACCAGATGAATATGAAAAAAAAGCAGCCTTAGATGGCAATATAGATAAATTAGCAACTAGCAATCAAGGTACCAAAAGTAAATTTGGAGTAAATCAAATGCAATAAAAGATAATAATTCAAAAAAATGAAATTGCAACCTCCCTCAGGCAATATTGCTTTTAATTTCCTTGATATTTAAGTTTTTTATTAAGATAAAAATATCGACAGATTTAAATCAGATCTGAGAAACATCATGGGTGTAGTCCTGATGGTCAGTAATGGATTTTACAAAATCGGAACTAAAGATGTCCTAAACAAAATTAATTGCAGGTAAGTCACGTGCATAGCTTTTATTAACAAAATATTGGTAGCTTTTAAAATAACTCTGTATTTAATTTAAACTTTTGCAAACCACATTGTTATAAAGTAGTTATAGTGATAGATGTGTAAAAATCGAAAATCCTGAGTTCTTCTTGAACAAATACAATCTAATCTGTCCCATTTATATTTTTAGATTAGAATCGAAAACTTACAAGATTTTATATCAAGAGAAGACGCCAACAAGGAAAAGGAAGTTACCCTTCGAATAGCGAAAGCTTTAAATTCTGTTGGGACAAGGCAAGACTAGTTCCGCTGCAATTGGGTAAGCATTCCATCTATGAAAGAAATAATTTGCTTTGCAATTCTAAGTGTCAGCTTAAGTCTTTCTTTTAATAACAAACAATTTAGATATAATATTAATAACAATTTATTTCATCGAGTTTAAAATCATAAAATAACCTTCCTTCCTTCCTCGATGGCGCTACAGCTCGGGAAGAGTCAGGGCCGCCTGCAACATTGTCCTCCAGTCTTCTCTGTTCTCTGATGCTGCTCTCCAGTTACGGAGGTTTAAGTGGTTCCGCGCGTCGGCTGCCAAGCCGTCAGCCTACCGTAGTTTGGGTCTGCCAACTCTTCTAGTTCCATAGAGAAGTTCTTCTAGAAGTTTTCTGGGTATTTCGTCATGCCTCATCCTGGCAATATATCCAGCTCATCTCAGCCGCCCGATCCTGATGAATTTAACTATGTCAGCTTTACCATAAAGTTCTTTTACCTCTGCATTACTGCGCTTCCTTCATTCATTGTTGACACGTACTGCTCCGAAGAGCTTCCTCAGAATGCGCCTTTCAAAACAGAGGAGTGCTTTTTCCTGAGTCTTTGGGATTGCCCAGCTTTAAGAGCCATATACAAGTACTGGCTTAGTTAGGGTCTTGTATAAGCGGGGTTAGTGGTCCTTGTGATTCGGCTAAGGAAGTATCTAAGAAATCCAAAGTAGCTTCTATTGGTAGCTAAAATTCCCTTTTGGATTTCTGGCTTTATCTCATTGTCGGAGTTCACTTGGGTTCCGAGGTACACAAACTCATCGACAAACTCAACAATGCTATTCCGAATTTTGATCACCAGTGGGTGCTCCCGTCTACCTTGTGGGTCCGTCTTCATGTACTTTTCCTTATTCTCGTTAATGGCCAGCCCGACTTTAGCTGCTTCTCTCTGGAGGTTAAGAAATCCTTCCTCCACTGCAGCAAGGCCCCTACCAATGAGGTCCAGATCATCAGCGAACCCCAAGATCTGTGCTCCTCTATTGAAAATAGTGTCTCCCACCTGGATCTTTGACCTTCTGATAGCACCTTCCAGAGCCAAATTAAACAACAGGCATGAAAGGCAACCCTCTTTTCGCAATCCTCTACGAATCTGGTATGTATCGGACATATCTCCTTGTATCCAAACTTGGCTATTCACTGCCTTCTTTGTCATCCGGGTTAATCTTACTATTTTGGAAGGGATGCCTAATTCAATCTCTATAGATGGTATCATATGCTGCCTGAAAGTCGATGAAGAGGTGGTGTGTTTGTATCTTATGCTCCCTCGCTCTTTCCAGCAAGGTCCTGATCGAGAAAATTTGGTCAATAGTGGACTTTCCCCGATAAAGCCTGCATGGTATGCGCCAATCTCACGTTCTGCAAACGTTAATAGTTAAATAATCATAAAGGTGTGGCAACATGAAGAAATTCCAGATGAGTGGAAGAGTAGTGTATTATGCCACATACACAAAAAAGGAGATGTCCTTAAATGCCAGGAATATCCTCAACTATTGAGGAATATCCTCGCTCCCATGTGCGTATAAAATCTTCTCCTGATTATTATACATAAAATCACCACAGATTCCTAAAATATGAGTTTATTACTTTTTATGTCGCTGTAATCAATTATGTAATCAATAAAACATTAAAACAATCACTTTGGATTTATCGCATCCTAAATCAATGAAGACATTTGAATGAACCAGTGGATCAAAGTATGTAAAGGAAAAGCAGAGGCAAGAAAAATAATAATGAAATTTAGCCGAGTAATTAGTATTTCCTATTGGTCGAAGGCCTTAAAATTGCTAGTGATTGCTACATTTCTTATAAAGAAACATGCAAAGGAAAAAGCCACGGCATGATTAACTACAAGCGTTGGTTAAAACCAATATCGACTAGTCGAAACTAGTTCTGCCTACATAGCTTGGTCAATACTAGTTTTGACTGCAACATATATATATTTCTGTCCTCTATACCCGTTCCCACAGAACCACAGCATTCTAACTTTTAGTGGCTTAGCCAGACGGAGTGGTCCAGGATGTACGGAGCTTCCGCGAAATTACAAAGTATGAGATTCAAAGTTATCGATTATTTTTCTATTTAAAATAAAACATAAAGCGGAATGCCTGAGAGTTTCAAATTCCTAATAATTTTGTCTATGATTTGGGGAACATTCAATGATATGAAATCTCATCGAATGTTATCAAACTAGTATTTATCCGAACCATATTTTTATTTTTCAATCTAAAGTTATTTGATTTAGTTGATTATGCTTGTTTTTATGTATTTGGATCTTGTTATTTTAATTTGTGTTTATAAATTTTAAAATTGCGATCATAAATGTTCCTACTTCAAAAAGTAGCATAATTAAAACAATCGAACGCTAGGACGTAATCTCAGATTACAACGATAATAGAATGGAAGAAAACCTAAAAACGTTGGAAAGACTACGTTTCCTTGGAATGTAATCATTTACGATCTCGTTCCTTTACGACTGGTGGAATCTCAAACCTGTGGAACCTCAAACCGTTCCGTCCGGAACCTGCCGTTCCGATCCTTGGAAACGGACGTACGCACGATGCCTTATAAATATATTTTTTTTTTTAAATTCCGTTTGTCACAAAATTTTTTAGTAATGTTTTCTTTAAAATATCTTATGTGGACAACACATGACTTCCTTGTATGCCTATTAAACTATAAATCGGTGGCACAAAAAGTGATCCTGAATTTGGTCGTTAGTTTCCGAAGAATGTAGTATCTGAAAAACGACACCCGGCGTCGCGACATCCATCTATTTCCAACACACATTCAGTCACACACTTGTTTCTGGAAAGTCTCGTTCCGTTATTATGTGTCGTTTTCTTTCAGTAGGTGACTAGTTTCCAAGAGATTTCTTCGTGTTACGTGACAACATTAGAACTGTCAATATCACTAGATAAAGCATTGGAAATCGGAAGAATCCACTTAACTTATATCTTATTCTCCTGCTGCAGACTTGTCCATCTCACAAATGGGGAGGAAAACCAGTATTTTACACTTAATTTTAACACTTAAAACAAGTAATAAAAATGTTTAATTGGACTGGAAACAAAATTGCGCTTGTAATCTTTATTACCGATACTATATTAATTTGAATATAATTTTTGATGTACCTAAGTTTATTATGACCTTTAAGTAAAGTACCCTTTTCGACTCACAAATTTTAACCAAAATCTAGTAAATGCATTCATTTCGCTATAAAAGTCCTATTTACCAAATTTGAGATGTTTAACATTATATTTTAATATAATTTTTGATGAAAGACTAATATTACCTTCAAGTAAAGTACCATTTTCGGTCCACCAATGTTAACCAAAATTTATTATATTATTTATATTAATGTGTGAGTCTTATATACCTGATCTGAGAAGTTTTGCATTATATTTTAATATAATTTTTGATGAAAATCAATAATGACCTTATAGTAAAGTCATTACCACTTCCGGTAATGAATCGTGTAGTGACCAACTAGATTTTATAAAAATGCTAAATACAAAATTTTAACTTTCTAAGGCTAACCGTTTTTGAGTTATGTGAATTAACGAACACACAACAGTGAAGACTTTAAGATATACTTTAATTATCGAAGGAAATGTTACAATGACATTTAAAAGACTTCTTACAAACTAAGTTACAATATCTTAGCTATCTTACATCATGGCTTACTCTGATATTGAATGCCTATTTAGTAAATTTAGAGAAGACTTTGGAGGGAGGAGAATGGAGAGGGGATGAAGTTGCAAGGAAAAGAAGGAGGGACAAGTTCCAACACTGGGTGGGCTAATTCCTGAAAGCTTAAGTGAACTTCTTGTGAGGGCTTCGTATGAACGTACATACAGACGTCTCGACGAAACTAGTCAAAATGGATTCAGAGATGGTCAAAATGGATGTTTCCGTTGAAATCTGAAAACCGAAAATTTTCGCGATTACAATACTTCCTTTATTTCGTACAAGGAGTAATAAATGTTTCTGGAATTTTACAATCGTTTTTGTTTTCCAAATTCCTTATAAAGCCTTTTCCAGCTTATCGAATAACTGCCAATTTGTGCTCAACATACGGTATTTAAAGTACATAGCCTTTCATTTATTTCTATTTTTTATATTTGACATTTGCGATTTAAATTGAAATTCAATTTGAAAATATTGCTAGGAGTGGAAAAAATGCCTTAGGTGTTCATTAAAAAGGAAGTGACCAAAAACAGGAAAGTGATAATATTCAATCAAGATGAATTGATATTTTATAGCTTTATTCTCATGTTTTCTCTGTATGAATGAGGTCATATTTAATTTGGTTTAACATCTAATTAACATTTTAATTTCAAAAGTTTGAACCTACTATAAGTAAAAGGATACTAATTATCTTTGAATAAAGTCATCAGCAGTAGGTAAATGATAATAAAAAAAGGGAATTAGATTAATGTGTGTAAATTAGAATATAATAAGTGGGCAGTTGATTAGCCCGCTAAGTAGCCGTACTAATTACCCCACCAGGGAATTATTTGATTAAATAGAATTGGGTCCCTTTATTCCCAAAGGTAATTGACTCCATCGGGAACAATGAACCATGGTTCATGCCTTTGTATTCTTTGATTCTCTTCTTTTTTCCAATCGCCTCCTTTCTAAAATTATCAAACTTTTCGAATCGAATCTAATCCTTCTGAAAAATATTATAAATTACCAGTATGAAATGTAAACAAAACGCACGAATGTTACTAGAAAACAAATAAATCAAATTTTCATTTTGATAAATCCGGTTTACAAAACACACAATTAATTAGAAACTAATGCTAAGGAGAGAAGGATATCTAATCAGAGGATGAAATTGTACAGAAGAAAATGTTGGAGGTGCAGTTCAGTGATAAAAGAAAAAAGGAAAGACCAAGAAGCTGAAGGAAGTGGAGAAATAATCCAAGGAAGATTGAAGTGGAGAGAGGTTCAATGAAGCTAGGAGCCGGTATATCTCAGCTAATGCTGGTCAGATTAAGAAATTTTAACTGACGGATTTTTTTTTTATTATTCAATATTTATGTTCTACGTACCTTGAAGCGTAAAACCTTTGACGCTAAAATTTTAAGGGGGTAGGGATTAATGTTTTTTTTTCTTGGTCGATTCCAAATGTCTATTATTGGAAATTATAAACCAAAAGCATTAATATATTTTTTTTTTTTGCCTTGGTATGTTGTTTTCAAAATATTTAACATTTTCCCTTTATCTTTATAAATGGCCGAATTATGGACTTATAGAATCTCTCATCGGCTGCCATTTTAAAACAAAAAGACGGATAGTAATGTCGGGTTCCGAGGACTAACCTGGGGTGGCCTGTGATTTTGGTGCCGAATCTCAAGAAAATCAGTCTGGTAGTCTCGGATAACAGTCGCGGATGGTGTACGGCGGACGGACGGATTTTATTTCATTCGATATTTGGATTCAGCGTATCTTGAAATGTAAAACCTCAAATTTTGAGGGGGAGGAGAGAGTGTAAAAAAAAGTTTTTGTTTGGCCGATTACAAAGGTTTCTTATTGAAAATAATACACAACAAACATTTTTAAGCTCTTATGTGCATAATAAAGTAGTTTTAAAAATTTTCAGAAACTCATATATTAATGGAATAATGGTCTCGAAAACTGTTGGAATTTTCCATCCCCTATTCCCTCCAAATACGAGGAAGTAACAGGTGTCTGATCCATCCAAATGCGAAAAAAGCAATGTGAAAAAGTTAAAAAGACTCCAACATAATAATAATATTAAGTTTGAGCATGTATAACAAGAAGTCGTTTTGTAAAATTAACCAGTACCAGTACCAGTACCAGAATCAGTACTTGCTCACCCAAATTCATCAGGTTTTTTACTATGTTGGTTGTAATAAGCTTTCTGACTATCCTTGTCACAAACTTTAGGATCGTTAATTACTACCGGCATTAAATGATGATCATCAATGGAAGCTTTGATCTAAGGATCCTACTTTGGTGGAGTTGAGAAGGAGAGTAACTAAGTGCTGCAACAGGAGAATTCTGGTAACTAAGCAAATACAATTCTAAATCATCTTTCTCATAACTACACTTTTTTAACATTGATTTCACCACACCATCTGCTTTTTCAGCGAGGCCATTACTTTTGGGATAATAGGGGCTAGAGGTGCATATTTTGAAATTATAATTATCTGAAAAGGTTTAAAATTCAAGAGAGCTAAAAGGATTATTATCAGAAATGACCAGCAGCTTTGGAATTCCAAACGAGGAAAAAATAGACTTGAGGCACTGAATTATTGTTTTGGACGATTTATCTTTTAGCTGTTTCAATTCAATCCACCGAGAATAATAATCTATCACGAACCAATAATAGTTACCACCGAATTCAAGAATATCCATTCGAACCATATTAAAAGGGATTGATGGGATTTCATGAGGAAGCAGAGATTCTTTGGATTCGAATCTTTGGAATATCTGGCACACATTACATGCGTTTACAGCATTAGTTACATCTGACATGACCCCAGGCCAATAGAAAAATTTCTTAACCGTGTCTTTGATTTTAGGAAGTCCTAAGTGTATTTCATGAAGCAGTTTCAGGATGATTTTTCTGTAAGAAGGGGGAATAATTAGTCTATTTTCAAAATAATTCAGTCCATTTTCAACTGTTATATCATTTCTTATTTTATAATAATGATAGAGGTCTCCACATTCACGTAATAAATTGGGCCACCGTTCCATATAAAATTTCAGAACTTTACTTAAAACTACATCCGATTTAGTTTCCGTTTTCAAAATTTTCATCTGCGACTCGGAGCAATCTAACTGGACTCCTACTGTGTGAATAACATCCTTCAATGACTCATCATCCCTAACAGCTGTCACTAAGCAGTTTCTAGATAGCAGGTCAGCAATTACCATTGATTTTTCAGGCAAATATTTTAGTTCAAATTTATAGGGTAAGAGCTTTAGTCTGAGACGTTTTAAGCCTATTGTTTTTTATTTTGTCTAAATCTTTATGAATAATTGAAGTTAAAGTGGAATGATCAGTGAATACTATCATATTTGTGTATCCATAAACATAATTATGGAATTCGGTGAAAGCAAATGTAACAGCTAATAATTCTTTCTCAATTTGAGCATATGTTTCTTCACATGGGGTCCATATTCTGCTGGCATACTTTATTTCTTGTATTAACGAGCACCCTAAAGCATGGCTACTTGAATCCGCTTGAATTTCTACTTTTTTAGTTGGATCAAAAGAAGCAAGCAAGGTAATCTTTGAAATTATTGTTTTTAATTTGTTGAAAGAATCATCGTGTTGATCAGACCAAAGCCAAGCCGTCTCTTTTTTTAATAATGATGTCAAAGGTGCCCACAACTCAGATAGATTAGGAATGAAATTCCTCAAGAAATTAATCATTCCTAAAATTCTTTGAAGCTCCTTCACATTCTTTGGCGGGCTTAAATTCAGGATGGATTCAATTCTGTCTTGATCCATCCTGTACCCATATTTGGTAAATAAAAATCCGAGATATTTCACCTCATTTACAAAATATTGATTTTTTTCAGCATTAAACTTGATGACTAGCTTCTTGCTAGCGATATCACTTCATGAACTGTGGTTTTAAGTTCCTCTGCTGAATTGGCAAAACACAGAATGTCATGAGAATGACCAAAGTATTTAAATGTTAATTTCTGAAAATACTGAGGCAAAACTGAAAGTCCAAAAGGGGCTCGCAAATATTTATATACTCCAAATGGGGTGCTGAAACAGCAGAACTTACTGGATTCGTCGTCCAGACGGAGTTGGTGAAAACCGTGTTTTTAATCAAATAAGCAAAAGTGACTCTTTTTGGCAAGCTTTAAACTAATTTCCTCCATATTAGGAATTTCATAGTAATCTCTAATCAAAAATTTGTTTAAATGTTGGGGATCTACACACAAACGCAAAGAAGAGTCATGCTCCTCAACTATTACTAGGCTATTGATCCACTCACAGGACTCATTCACGTGCTCAATTATATTTTTTTCTACTTTAAACAACTTTTCAATTTTTCCTTGATTTTAAATGGAACCCTACCAGCTAGATGTGCCTTGGGAGTGGCATCTTTACAAATTTTTAACTTACAAAAATCTGGAAAACAGCCAAGATCGTTAAAGACGTCCTGATTTTTGTTGATGAACTCGGTTGAATTTGGAATATTCAGAGCCTCCACTCTCTGTAGAAGTCCCAGGCCGATACATGGTTTAAGATCCAAAAGTGATTTTCTTTCTTCGCCCACTTCCATGAATTAAATTAACATGAAGTAAATGGTTCCAAGTGGTCGAATTATGGATCTTCCAAAACACTCCAGTGTGACATCAGTTTTATTTATTTTGAGTCTCTTATCAATATTGTTCAGCAGTTCTATAGGAACAACGTTCATTTGATAACCTGTGTCCAATTTAAACGTTATAACTTCATCTTTAATCCTCACTTCGAATAGCCATTCATTGTTAGTACTGTAACTATTCGAATCACAGGAATAAAGTTGCAACGAGTCTAGTTTAAAAATTTCATTGTCTTTAAGTCTAATTTCAATAAACACTGTTTGTTTGAGATTTTTCGTGTTACACTTTCTTGCAAATTGATTGAATTTTTGGCAATTAGAACATTGTTTACCAAATGCTGGGCATTTCAGCAACGGTCCGATGACTTGAGTTGTGTTGAAGAACTTTTGATTATTGGTTTGCCCAATGGGTGTGACTTAACCACAAAAGCCTCAGCCATATAGGTGCCCGGGCGCGCAGTTATCAGTTTCATATTGGCCTCCGCTAATTCGACTGATTTACAAAAATGTATAGCTTTTTCTAAAGAACAATCCTCTCTCAATAATCTTTCCGGTGTGTTTTTCTCGAAGATCTCGAGAATGATTTGTGCTCTCAACAACTTATTTTCTTGATCGCCAAACTTACAGAGAGCTATCAATGTTTTTAAATCAGTAAAAAAAACGCTCAAATGGCTCATTGTAATCCTGCTTCCGATTGAAGAACTTAAAAATAGTCACAGTTTCATTTTTTCTTGGTGTGCAATGTTTTTTTAGAACATCCAATATTCCTAATATTGTCTCATCGCTTGAATTGAGAGTTGTAATCGTTTCATACAATTGTAAACCTTCAGAGCCCAATAATTTTTTCAGTCTAGCCACCTGGACTTCTATTGGTTTCTTCCCTGTTTCTGTATCCACGAAGTTCACCCCGACCTCCCAGCGGAACTTTAAATAACTTTCGGCGAGATTGTAATCGTAAACATTCAGTGTTAAAGGCTTATTCAATTCCATGACTGGATTTACGACTGCGCCATGTCAAAATAAGCCAGTTATAAATTCTTTTTATTTTTACAATAATTAACACACAACACATATGATTTAATTCTAATTAATACACTGAGGGAAGGCTAAGGTTAGGCTATATCTCAGTGTAGCCAATCTTAGCAACTACCAATAATATGTCGATTTTATACTAATGCAATTTTATTGTAATTAAACAATCTGCTTTTCCAATGGTTTACGAAGGCCCGAACCCCTGAAGTATATTAGATTCATTATTCTCCCTCCCCTCTTCAAGTTTATTATTGTACAAAATGACTTCAAAACCTTTCTAATGAGAGTGATGCATTGACTTGGGACGGCACAATGGGTATAATAATGAAGACATGACATCCGTTCAGCGTTAATGACATCCTGCCATATAAAAGCTCCGATGAAACTCAAGAAATGAATCATGGTAAAGAAAATGGTGTTAACATGTTTAGAATTTTTAATGGGATGAAAGTAACTCGTAATGCTCTACTAAATCACTTGATCTAAACGTTATCGAGACATATCTGCATATACCATCACTATCAAGACATTTGTTAACAATTGTAGGTGGTACTAGTAATAACTAATCTAACTAATTATTATCACTAGTAAATGTTGTAGGTGAAGTTTAAATATGGTTATTGAAAAAATAATAAAAAGGAAACAATTAATTTTCTAGCTTAATAATGTTTCCTTTATTTTCACTTGACAATATTATCAACATGCAAGTCGCCAAATATAAAGGCATTTAGAAAATATAGGAATTACAAGAGCTACTCGTAGAGTAGAATTGACGGTTCTGGGTCCACAGCGGAAACACATTTGTGGTGGAATTGCTCCTTATGAGGAGAAAATGCTCCTTTTGAGGGGTAGATTTGAATTCTGGATCCCAGACTGACCCCAACCTAACTTTAACCACTTTGACTATCTTAATTAATCCTTAATTATCACTAACCCTTAATCCTTAATCTTAATCATAATTTATATTGTTATGATAATAATTTCGTAATTTATGATAATAATTTCCAAACCTGCCCCGAACCTGTCTTATCCTTAATTTTCAATATTTTCAAGTTTATTTTAAGATTCACTATATCTGTTTTGACTTTTTTTTTTTCTATCTATGATCTTTATTTTGTTTATTTGTCTTTTCTTTTCTTATTTTTCTTCATTCTTTATTTTTTTTTTTGTATTGCTATATTTATATTTCTTTAACAATCGATGTTGTTATATAAGGGAACTAAAATATTACTACAGGTAGTATGCCTATTGCACCTGTAAGTTTTATGAATTCACTACCGTTACTGAAATTCGAGATAAATACGCGTATTGAATGCGCTTAAAATTGAACTTTTTATAATTGGATTTTCTCTTTCCTGTTATCTTATACATTTTGTTTATGTGCATTATTCCATTCCTTATCGTTAACGATACATTATACATGCTTTGGTTGTCAAAAGATGTCGGTGGGCTATTAAATCGATAAGCTACTTCTTTAATTTGTTACGACTTCAATTGTTTGAAAGAAGGAAAATATCAGCCGGTTATAAATAGAGATATGTTATATCTAGTTATAATAATAGAGTTCTATACCC
Source organism: Rhaphigaster nebulosa (assembly GCA_948150685.1). NCBI lineage: Eukaryota > Metazoa > Arthropoda > Insecta > Hemiptera > Pentatomidae > Rhaphigaster > Rhaphigaster nebulosa. Next base: position 143,268,450 of record OX411306.1, on the reverse strand, counting down.
AACTTTATTCCTCGTATTTATTAATGATTTATTAAATTAACTTCCAAATGATGTTAGCCTCTCGTTGTATCTTGATGATACAGTCCTTTGGTGCAAGGCTTCATCAGCTATAGCTGCTAAATATCAGATGCAATTCGCACTTGATGGCCTCTTTTTATGGACTAAAAAATGGGGACTGAAGATAAATACAGGAAAAACAAAGTACACCATCTTCAGCCTTTCAAAAAATGTTCCTGAACCCATCCATCTAAAACAGGGTGCAAGATTGATTACGAAGTATGACAAACCCAACAATCACAGAATCAACTTAGACCCAAGATTAACGTGGAAAGGCCATATTTATAAATGTGTCGTAAAGGCAACAAAAAGAACAAACCTTATGAGGATGATATGGGGCTCAAATTGGGGAGCAGATCATAAGACCCTGAAATCTCTTTACACTGGATATGTCAGGCCCACATTAGAGTATGGGGATAACCAATTGGAGAGTTGCAGCTAACTCCAATTTCCAATAGGCATCTGTAGCCCAAAATCAGAGACTTAAGATAATTACAGGAGGTCTTAAATCTACTCCGATAAATAAAATAGAATCCATTATGGGCCTGCTCAGACTGAAGAATAGGAGAGATATAAAAATGCTTAATTTAGACTCAAAAGCAAAATTCATTCCTAACCACCCACTGAAGGATCGTGTAAGCTTAATAAGGATAAGGATGAGGATGATAAGATAAGGATAAGGATGTAAGCTTAATAAGGATTGTGTGAGCTTCCTGCACAAAACGTGTTCAATAAAAGCAGAACTTCTGTTAGCGGAAATCCATCCCGAAACTAAGAAGGCAACAGAAGACTCCCCACCATGGTCATGTCCATACAAACCCTCCATCTTTCCATATATTTCGGGAATTAGAAAGAAAAGCGATCAGGAACAATTTGCCCATATACTATTTTTAAGCACTATGTATTTTTTTGTTTCATTTGTTTCCCGGGAAGAACCCTATACAAACAGAGTCTATCTCTAAATTACCATCATCACAATTATTATTATAGATAATTTTTTTTCCATTTTTTTTTAAATTCAAAGATTAATTCTACACTACACCAAGTAGCATATTACATATTAGAAATAGCAACTAAAAACTATGACAGTCAATATAACCGTGCATAAACTTAGATAAGAAATAAACAATAAAACTATCTAGACTACATAATGCTTTAAAATTAATTTTAAAAATACAAATACAAAAGTCAAGATAATAGAAGCAGATAATTTACCTGTATACTATTTATTGTCAATATGCCATATACTAATAAACTTATTTACAACTGATGAATTCTAAGTCAGCAAATAAGAAGATGATGTATCCGTTTTCATTAAAATTACTCACGTTGATAAAAACTGATTAACACTGTCAAGAAGTGGAGGATTTACGAACTAATTTAAAAAAAAATAAGCCAGTTGAACAAAAACGTGAAACATGTAAATGTAATGAATTTGTCGTAGATTTGTCATTAATAGACACTTTGAGACATAATCTCCAGTTTGATGTTTTAGAGAGATAAATATATGCTAGAAAATTATTTTGACTGTTCCGGAGTATTAACCGGCTGATAACTGAAATAAAATGGTAAATAGATAAAAAAAAAAAAAAAGGAGATTTATAAAATACAAATTGAAAATGGGTTTTAATCTCAGTAGTAGACACTAAAAGTCCATTATTAGACAGCATACAGATCCAGTAGTGGAAAAAGGAAGTAAACTATTCATTTCTTATTCTATCTAGCTATCTATTCAGGAAAATCAGTTTGTTTTTTTTGGAATAATTGTCATTAATCTGAATTAAACAAAATTATAAAGGCCTCCGTAAAATTTTCTTTTCAAATTCAAATGTAACTTGTTCTATTTCAATTGCAACCCAACCAATTAATTAATTCTAATTCATAACTTTTTACTTCCTTGTACGAAATATTGTAATCAGTTATTCGGTAAGCTGGAAAAGGCTTTATAAGGAATTTGGAAAACAAAAACGATTGTAAAATTCCAGAAATATTTATTACTGCTTGTACAAAATAAAGGAAGTATTGTAATCGCGAAATTTTTTGGTTTTCAGATTTCATCGGAAATATCCATTTTGTTCATCTCTGAATCCATTTTGGCTAGTTTAATCGTGACGTCTGTACGTAGGTATGTTCATACCACGCATAACTCAAAAATGGTTAGTCGTAGAAAGTTGAAATTATATATTTAGGATTGTTGTAAAAACTAGTTGTAAGCTCCCTTTTTGGTTACTGCTTGATCACCGGACGTGATACTTTACTTGAAGGTCATAATTTATTTCCATCAAAAATTATATTAAAATACTATGCAAAACTTCGCAAATTTAGTATTTATAACTTAATGGTTATATTGGTTTAAATAGCATACTAGATTTTGGTCTAAATTGGAAAACCGGAAGCGGTACTTTACTTGAAGGTCATATTAGACTTTCATCAAAAATAATATTAAAATATAATGTAAAACATCTCAAATTTGGTAAATAGGAATTTTATATCGACATGAATGTATTTACTAGATTTTGGTTAAAATTGGTGAGCCGAAAAGGGTACTTTACTTGAAAGTCATAAGCTTACATCAAAAATTATATTTAAATTAAATACAGAAATCATATGTTTTGGTAATAAAACTTACAAACGCAATTTGCTTTCCAATCCAATTAAATACTGGTTTTCCTCCCCATTTGTGAGATCAACAAGTCTGCAGCAGGAGAATAAGATATTAGGTAAGTGGGTTTTTCCGCTTAAAATGTCGAAACCGTCTATTTCCACGGAGTATGAAGAAATCTCTTCGAAACTAGTTACCTACTTGGAAAACGACATATAATAACGGAATGAGATCTCCAGAAAAAAAGAGTGTGTCTGTGTGTGTGTATATCAATAGATGGATGTCGCGACGTCGAGTGTCGTTTTTGAGATACTACAGTCTACTAGTAACCAAATTCAGGAACACTTTCGAGGATTTATAGTTTAATATGCGTACAAGAAAGTCATGTGTTGTCCACATCAGATATCTTATTTATAAATAACTATTTTAATTTAAATAATGACTTTATTATGTCACCATATACTTCCAACATTATTTTTCGTATAATAGATATTTGAAGTTAAGTGCTAATTTTTTCTGGTTTTATTCCGATTGAATTGTAAAATGGTCAATGTTAAGTTTTTATTTTTTGAGCATGGATATTAAGGATTTTCAAATATTTTCGATATTGAGGTCTTTATTGTGTTATCGAAGGTGCTGATTATGAAAATACTCTCGATTTTATTATGGCGCGCTCCCATATCGATTTATTTCACCATTTCGGACTTCCTTGATATTGAGGTCCATTATGAGTTTATTAAAGCTGCTCTTTACGAAAATAGTAACGATTATAAGATCGCGTGTTTATTTTGTGTTACGATGTCTACGATGTGTCAATTTATTTTAACATTTCAGATTTCCTTGATATCAAATTCTTAGTTATTTAGTTCCATTATTATTATTATTATTATAAATTATCCATTATTAAACTGATAAATGATCTCTGTACCGAAGAATTCAGTAAAAGTGTTAATTATTCGAATGGCTAGAAAATTTGATTAAATTTTAGCAAACTAATACACGCTCACTTTTTCGACGAAACTGCACCTCCAATACAACAATGATTGGTTTCAACGTTGAAGATATTTCTAAAAAGCTAAAATAAATCATACGTGAGCGCGTAATCTTAAAATCAATAGTCATTTTACTATCAATAATACTGTATACAGAAGAGTAAGTAAGATTCCAGCAGTGTGTCTGCTACTGGAAAATCATACAACTCTGTAAACAGAAGTAGACATCCGTACTTATTCTAAATTATTCTGTTAAATAGTTATTCTGTCTAAGTTATTCTGTTAGTGATAAATAACATGGTTATTATCAGCAAACGGAAACTCCTTAATCAACTAATCACAAACAATAAATATTGGGAAATAATACAGTTAAACATGACAAAATCTACTTACATTCCTACGGATTTTTTCAAGCTGATTACAATATTATATCTCTCTGCCCCTTTAATTTCAGACATCGTGTTGGACGGACTTCTGACGAAGATCTTGCGCTGGATTCATTCAATTATCATTTTTACCGAAAAGAAAAAGAATCGGAGATCATTTTTAATTAAATAGGGGGCATTATCAGTATGGAGAATTCCACCATCTTTACTAGGATTTAAGACGAGATTCTGAAAGATTTTTCGGATATTCTTTATATACACACACACACACGTGTATATATAAATATATATATATTTATATTAATATATATATATATATATATATATATATATATATATATATATATATATATATATCTGTGTATGTGTGTGTGTGTGTGTGTGTGTGTGTGTGTGTGTGTGTGTGTGTGTGTGTGTGTGTGTGTGTGTGTGTGTGTGTGTGTGTGTGTATGTATATATGTATAGTTCATTTGATTTACTAAGAAATATTATGAATTGGAGTTATCCAATATGGATTATGGAGATAATATGGTTGGAGATCCTAATTTTCAAGCAGCCACTTATTTAATTTACCAGTGTCTGTTTGAATTATTTTCACAGAATTGGAAAACAAATTACAAAACCAAAACCCTACAACATTTGAAATATTTTAATCAGGAACCAACCGTGTGTCTCTTCACTTGTCTTAGTGATTCAGTTAGTTTTGTTGAATAAAAATATAATCAATTGTATTGTGCCTGGTTGTAGGCCGTTATTCGATTATTTTTTTTATCCAACTAACGAATATGTATTCTTTATTCAAGAATTGTATATTAAGAATACAATTTATCCGTTCTTCGTTAGTTGTTTATAATTGCTTTATTCGTTATTCAAAATATAACCTGAATAACCCGTTATCTATTATCTTATTAAATTCTGAATAATAAATGAATACAAATAATTCACTCTTAAATAATTCATCCGCTCACGAGACATAAGAGGTAAAGCGAATGAAAAGTTGGCTCGAATAATTACAATTCAATTATTCCATTTTTTAGTTGGAAAAATCGAATAACGATTAAAAACATTCTATATTTTTAATATATATATATATATATATATATATATATATATATATATATATATATATATATATATATATATATATATATGTATGTATGTGTGTGTATATAAAGAATATCTTATATATTAGCCTTATGCCCTCCAGGTTGGGGGTTGGACATAGGGCTAATAACCCTATCCCGTCAAAAAACAAATATTACGAAACCTTAAACTAGGCTCGGAAAATCTGACTGTCTTAACATGGTAACGACCCCGGCTTTGTATAACGGACTCCATCTTGGATCATGGAATGTTCCGAGCTTATACAGACCAGGGGCCGACCAAACGGTAGTGAATGAAGTAAAAAGGTACAACATACCGTTAACAGCCATACAAGAGGTGAGATGGCCAGAAGGTAGTGAAACCACTATTGATGGCCACACACTGTTCTACACCAGGAGAAATGCCAAAAACGGAACAGCTGGCACTGGATTTATAGTTAGTCCAGCTGCAAGGAAATCAGTTATAAACCCGATTAACAAGAGGATAAATGTATTACGAATAAGAGGTCGCTGGTTTAATACCACGGTTATCAACGTATATGCACCAACTGAAGATAAAGATGATGAAGTGAAGGATGATTTCTACTTTTATTTTGATTACTACTCTTTTTTAGGTAGAGAACCCCAATTCAGGCCCATTATCGGAGGGCAAAGCTCCACGAAACGAGCAATGACAATGGAGTGAGATGTATTAGTCTGGCAGCAGTTAAGGGTCTAGTGGTCAGTAGCACTATACTCCCGCACAGAGACATCCACAAGTACACTTGGGTTAGCCCTAAAGGTGCTAAAAACCAAATTGACCACGTGCCGATAGATAAGAGACATCAGAGCTCCATCCAAGACATAAGAAGCTACCGTGGAGCAGACTGTGATTCGGACCACACTCTTATTAGGATCAAATTCTGTCAGATGCTGAAGCGGATCAACAAAGTAGGAGACCATTTGGAAAGAAATAGGTACGAAGTCCATACTCTGAAAAATCCTGAATTAAAAGTTAAATTCCAAATTGAGCTGAAGAATAAATTCTAACCCTTGGACTCAGAGGACCTCACGGTTGATCAACACTGGGAGGCATTAGAGACCGGGTTAAAAGAAACAGCTAAGGAAGTAATAGGTATTCAGGAGAAACGAAAAGCCAAGAAGTGGTTCACAGAAGCATGTGAAAAGGCAGTGGATGAAAGAAGAAAAATGAAACTTCTCTCCCTAGTCAAAGCTGATCAAGCCAAGCTGGAAAAATACACCGCCGCCAGGACAAAGACAAACATAATGATAAGAAAAGCAAAAAGATAATTCCTCAAAGAAAGACTGCAAACTATTGAGAACAACTGGCAGGCCGGAAATATATGCGAATTCTACGCAGACATAAGGAAAGAAAGGGTTGGATATAAAACAAGAAACACGCAAATACGAGGAAAATATGGCAAACTGAAAGCACCAAAAGAAAAGGTATTAAGCATCTGGAAAGAACATTTCCAGCAGCTTCTCAACCAAAGGAACTCCATATACGAAGAAGATATGGACCACGCGGAAGACCTCGACCCGCAAGAGGTTGAAAAACCAGGCATTCTGGATGTGGAAATAGCTATCGACAGGTTTAAAAGAAGAAAGGCCCCAGGGTTGGACAGCATACCATCAGAGCTGTTTAAAGATGGAGGGGAAACTCTAAGAGCCAAGCTATTAGAACTAATACAGAAAATATGGGAGTAGGAAAGGATACCGGAGACTTGGAACACAAGTCCAATATGCCCTATCCTAAAAAAGGGGTCCATGTATGAATGTGGTAACTACAGAGGCATAGCACTCCTTCCGGTTGCCTATTAGATAATGACTAATATCCTGCTAAACCGGATATACCCGTAAATATAATAGGCGACCGCCAAGCAGTATTCAGAAGAGGAAGGAGCACGCTAGACCAGATCTTTATCCTAAAACAGGTACTCGAAAAACGTTGGAAAGTAGAGCAGGATGTGCACGCCTTATTTGTCGATTTCAAAGCAGCCTATGATTCCGTGGGCAAGAACTGCCTATGGAAAATCATGACTGAGCTGGGTATTCCCGGGAAACTGGTCAGATTGACGAAGGCGTGTAAAAACGATCCCAAATGCAGAGTCCTGATACAAGGAGATGTGTCTGAAGCCTTTGAAGTTAGAACAGGTCTGAGGCAGGGAGATGGACTCTCGCCGGTGCTGTTTCACTTAGCCCTTGAGAAGGTGATTAGAACAACATCATACGAAAATGGAGGGTTGCACTCGGAATGAAACATAAAATCCTAGCGTATGCGGACGACATAGTTGTCCTTGGAATCAATGAAGTGGACATAGAGAGACTTGCTAAGACTGTTACGAGAAGCAGAGCAAATCGGCTTGCAAATAAATGAAGATAAAACAAAATATATGATAGTTAACCGAAAAATCCACCCCAACAATAGTATCGTGGGTGGCAGAACATTCCCGAAAGTAGACAGCTTTAAATACCTCGGCTCCACAATAACCTCAGTCAATGACCAGCATACAGAGAAAGACCAGCGTATAACAAGCGCAAATAGAGCTTTCTTCTCTTTTTCAAGAGTACTAAAATCCCTAAAAATCTCTAGAAATCTCAAATTAAGGGTGTACAATGTTGTGATAAAACCAGTTCTGATGTACGGCTGCGAGACTTGGGCTCTAACCGGCACACAAGAAAGCAGAATCGAGAGATTTGAAAGGAAAATCCTCTGCACGATAACCGGAGCGATATGGGATCAGAATATAAAATCCTGGAGAAGAATGACCAATAAAGAACTATTTACAGAAACTGGTCAGTCAATATTTCATGATATGAAGGCAAGGAGGTTAAGATGGGCGGGGCATGTAGCTCGAAGCAATCCATCAGGACGCCTTTTCACAACAATGAATGCCACAATAGTTGGCAAGAGACCACGTGGAAGGCCAAAACCAGATGGATAGATAGGATCAACAAAGATGCGAAAGAGCTGCATGCAACAAACTGGAAAGCAGTGGCCCAAGATAGGCAGAGGTGGAGAAGGCTGGTTCAGGCGGCCAAAGATCTACAAGGTCTTTAGATCCAACCGAAAAAAAATAATAATAATATATAAGAATAATTATATTATGTAGAATCAAAATAAATTGAGTATCAAAATAAAATAATTTTAGCACAAAAATTAAATATTTTAGGGAATATTATTTGATATTTTTTTTAGGCAAAATGAAAAAAAAAATTAATATTTGTAAAGTTCATCGTTATATGAACAATTAAAGAAATTCAATTATGATTGATTCTTGTGAAAATGAGATAATATAAAAATATTTTAATAAATCGCGAGGCCGGGAGATGCGAGGACCCAGAGTAAAAGAATTGACGATTGACAATTCCTTGGGTTGGTTCTAGGCTAGGGTCGAAGGTCGGTGCGCGGGGCGAGGCTTCGTTATGGCCAGTCTCAAATGATACAATGTGTTTATTTTTTTCTTGGTGCGAAGCCCTATGGGCGGTGCGTGGGATGGCGGCGCTCTAGCGTCAAGGAACACCGAAAATGAAGCAATTCATTCATTCTTTTTAGCCTCAACTCTCGATCACCTTATATCCCTCATTACACTAACCATCGGTAATCAAAATCAGAGAGAATGAGGGAGAATACCAGGAGATGACTTGTATTTCGGGGGAAAGAATCACGGAATCTTAGTAGCTGTTTGATGATTGAGATGTATTTTCGGGTGGTATTTGGGAAATATGGTTACCCCAAGTTAGATATTGGTCGAAGGTAACTCCGAGGTTTTTTATAGATCCTCAGAACTGGATAGGAATGTTGTGGAGGTATACCAATGGATAGTTGGCAGGAACATTAAGGAGGAGTTTTGAACGGATGAGGATATTTTACTGAGAATGCTTTAATAGGCGAAACGTTATTTACTCTGTAATTTCTACTATGTAGTGTCTACTACTGGTGTCTTTACTATTAAATGTTATACTATTTATGATAAAAAAGATATTGGCTTCCTTTTGGGATAAAACATAATATTAGGATTTAACACAGTTCTTTTCGTCTATTTTTATTTTGCTTTCGTGATTAAAGTATACTTTATTTAGAATGCATTACTTTTTGTATTCCGACACAGTGAGGAATTTCAGAATGTTGTGTTTTTTTTTTTTTTCCACTCGATAAAAAATTCCAGCTAAGCGAGGGTGACAAAAGAGGGTCAGCGGAAGTGTAGGCTCTACGTTCAAACAGACGTGACGCTGAGTCATTTCTGAACTGTCACCATCAGGAAAATTGCTAACGATTTTCACTTTACCTGCAGTTTCACCGGCCTTTGGAGTATCCATTCTTTTTAAATACCTATCTGACTTTGTAGCTAACTATAAAACAATTGCACTCTAGTTCAGCAGTAATGCTGAAACGGAAAAATTAGATAATCAGTAATATTTTAGATAAAGTTCAAATTAATTTTTGTTAAATTTTGTAAAAAGGTACTCAAACTCAGCAATATTATAATTATCTCCTACACACCAATTTTCTATCCTCAAACGATATTTCTTTTCTTAAACGTAATCCAATTGCTCTCTGATTATAAATGAATATGTACTGGAATAAAAAAGTATAGCCAGTTTCTTCCATTGGATGTTTCCTCATGTACTGTAATTAGGGCCCTGTCGGGATGTCTGGTTAACCTACAGGTTACCAACTGTTGGTTTATCAATTCTAATAATAACCAATGGTATATGGATAAATTAATGAGCCAACAGCATTATTTGGAGGTGGGAAGAGTGTATACAATAATTTCATGGAGCATGGACGAGTTTATAAAACTTGGTGAATTACTAATTTTACATTAGAAATAACTCAGCTTCCTATTTTCAGGAGGGGATTAAACTCGATTTTCGAACTTCAGATTTTGGTGTAACGGTACATGCTTCTTAATTGTCGACTAAAATTTCTTAGATGTGAACCAGCTTCCGGGTCCCTCTTTTAAAATGGGTGTTTAATAAAATAAACGCCTTATCAAAACTATGTTAACAATTATATCGAATGCGCATCATACGGCTCTAACGGGCCGACCGAAAATTCGTGAAAGAATAGCTAAGGTGAGTGACTGAATAGAATTTAACGATTTTATACATTATATTATTAATAATATATAAATAATCAAAATATTAATGGTTACTAATCTGTTTTAGCAAGAATGGAAAGGTCGAACTTTGGGTAGATAAGTTCAGACTGTCATTTTTTTCTGTTACCAAAAAAATAGTAGATGATTGCTGTTTAAATCGCCTCAAAGGGATGTATTGTAGCGATTTTCATTCGTGTATCTGTTTTTGTGTCTCTCAGTTATTATAGGTAAAAATCAAATGTAAATCGACGATAACACGTCAATAATAAGATGTCAGTCTGTGATATTTGTAATCTAATTGGTGCTGGTAATGTGAAACCGGGTTCCATTGATTCCTCCTCCAAAGCAGCTTCAAAAATCACTCAAGAAAAATAAAATTTAATATACCTTGAAGAGAAACTAAAACAAATGATGATGTGAAAGAAGCTGCTCCTTCGAAATTTGAGGGTATCATTGGTTGAAGAGAAGGAAGGGGTACAATAGAAAGTACAGACGTCATTAAAAAAAAAATTATCTTAAAACCATTGTTCTATATTGATTTTCCTTGCAAAAATAATTTAAAAAATAGGAGAGAAAAATGCTTAATTTACAGCAACGTTGCCTAAATACCTTGGGCTGCTACACACGCAGCATGCTCATCGATTTGATGCTAGACATAATATATATATCACTTTTTTTTTCTTTCATTTTAACTCTAAATGCATTATTTTCATCGCTATATTACCACATTATATCTATTCTTCCCCTTCCCATCTTTTTCCTTTTGCTTGCTGTAACAATTAAATCACTCTCTAATCTATCCCTTATTTCTCGTTTCCAGTGACCCTATATTGTTACTTGAAATATGGGCCTTCTTTTTTTTTTATGAATTAAATAAAATGATAATAGATAACTAATAAGATAAATTACTTAAAATTAATTAAACGTTCACATTTTAGAAACGCACACCCAAGCATCAAAATTAGTACAAGAAATAATAATATATAATTAAAAAGGTATGGATAAATACCAATGCCAACAAATATACTAAAAGAAATAATAAATAAACAATAATCATAATAAATAAATAACGAATATTGACTCAATTAACCACCAATTAATATATTATATAGATAAAGGATAATATAATATATAGATAAAGGATAATCCCAAGGGAATCCAGTATAATATTTTTGGTCAATATCGCAACATCCCTATTGCTAACACCTAGATCTTCCAGAAAGCTCCTTGTTCTGTTTGAGATTGTTCCGCGAAACCCAAACAGAGGCCTCTCACGGTGAACTCACTCTCTCCGAAGGTCTCGCGGAATTTCTCTTTTAGGAAAGGGATGCACTTCTCATAAATTTCCTTATTTTCCCTTTCCATCTCACCTGCCTGGTCAAGGTCGTTACTTTCAAATCTCACTTTCGGATCCACGACTATTGCTGTTTTTCCGGTCTTGGGGAATGCGACAATATCTGCAAATCTTGCGGATCCGTCAGCGTCGATACAGTATATATACCTCGTCGAAGCAGGTGAAGTTCTTTTCCTAAGGAGCCTTATTAGTTCGTGCTTGACCCTATGTTGCCGCCGTGTTACAAGGAGGGAGTTGTTGGGGCTCATGAGCTGGTGTTCCAAATTCTCTGCCGCATTTGCGACAGAGGGACCCAACTTCTCTCTATTGTCCGTTGGCTCCTTGAACTCAGCGCAGGGGTGTATAGTTAATATTCAGTTTTAGGGCGTTGGACTATTCAGACCCCGAAAGAACTTGCTTCTCACATATGTATCAGTTGGCTTTTGGGGTCTCTTTGAAATGACGACCACCGATGCCCTGCCATCTGCAATTTATCCATTCCTCAAAAGCATTTTCTCGCAGCGACTGTCGTAGAGCCTTTACAGTTCTGAGGCCCTGATCAACACACAGTCTTTCAGCTATTTCCGAATCGAATGTGGACTGGAACAGGGTATCCGGTACATTCTACAGCCGCTGAGCAATGGGCCAATGCTGTAATGGAGCCTCCCATTGACAGTGGATCAGTGTCAATCCTCAACACCTCCTCGGTGCGTATAATCGTTAGCAGGAAACCCAATAATGGTCTTGATATACCTGCGGATATTTGCATTTAAATGTTTTAATACCCCAGGACGTATTATTGTAAGGGGCTGTGCCTGGAGTAGGAAATGTAAAAAGTACAACTGTTATACAACTCAACCACGTTGAGTTTTGCTCTGGCTTAAGTAAGCAAGAACTCACTTATTTGTCAAGTTTAGTATTGAGTTTTGTCACCGCTTCGTCGTTGAAAACTAGCCCTCCCGAGTATGTGCATTCTAAATATTTGATGGTATCGCCTACCTACGATGATTGGATGGGATTTTCATTCTCAAGGGAGAGCGTCGTGGACTGTGTAGCTCTCCTGTACTCACTATGACAGCAACACTTTTCTGTGCGTTAATAGCCAGACCAATCTCTGACAGTACCCTTATTACGCTATTTATTGCTTTTTCAGTAGCACCCTTTTCGCGTGCCGAAACAGCTTGATCGTCCGGGAACCATGTGAGGACCACACGATCTTGGCCACTTCTTAAGTTGTATCCATAACGCTTGGAGAAATCTTGATCACAGAGTTCGCTGTATAAATGATCAATGGCCAGATTGAATAGCGAAGGCAACAAAGCCCATCTTCGGTTACTCCTCGCAGCATATTGATCTGGCCTGTCATGTGGGCTCCTACAGAGATCTTAATTTCGTTAGTGCACAGGAGAGCTACTATCGCGTTTTTCAGGTTCGGTGACACCCCTCTCGCTTCCAGCGAGCTGATAATGTGATCATGCCCAACGTTGTAAAAAGCGGCCACAACGTCAAGATACACCACCGCGCAGTCATTTGTGTGGCATCTTTTATGATCGCGTCAATGACTCTCGCTGTTTTGGGCTGTGTTTCGGCTGACCTGTGTTCTCGGCAGAGCCTTAACGAATCCTCTTTGATTTTTGCTGAAGGTGATCTGTTTTCTTCCAGATCCTTCTCTATTATTCTGCGAACAATTGAGTAGATAGTAGTAGGTCTTCATGAGACCTACTAGTATACTCTTGTATACTAAGATTGTGCGCCCCTGACGAAGAGGCTCTGGTATATAAGCCACCTTCAAGCATGATCTCCATTATTACTCCATAATGTGTGAGACATCAAAGTATTTTATTGTGCCGATTAAAACTCCGTCCGGCCCCGGAGATGTGTCCATTGATGATTTTATTGCCTTTTTGCTGCTTGTAAATTGATGGACATCAAATTTTGTATCAGGATATATTTTTCATAGTCCGCACATATCCAGAGATTTTTATTTTCTAAGAGGCTCCTAAAATGATTTTCGATAGTGGCTACCTTAAAAGGGCATTGCTTAGGAGCGTCGGCGTTCATGATGTTTTGTACCACTTTCTTTCTTCTATTGTAGTAATTGAAATGGGCCACTCCGTACAGTTAACACTCTTGTCGACGGCACCTATCTGCCTTTGCTCTCTGCGGATTCCGCACTTTACTTGCACCCATGCCGGTCATATCAATTTTATTCTGTTTCCTCATTTTATAGAATTAACGGCAGGATGCTGTCCAGATTCTGCAGTCGGGCAATTCTGTATTAATATTCTTAAGAAATTCTAAAACATTTCCCATCGCTTTGTCGAAATCCGTAGCACTAAAATTATTTCCGTTTAGGAAGTTCTTAAAGGCAGCCGACCATCCATTAATCTCTTTTTTGACACCTTGAGCCTCATCCTCTCCAATCTTATTATTTATTTCATTTCTATTTATGCCCCTAAGTTTTTTTGTTGTTCGCCTCCCAGGGGTACTTTTTAGCTATATGGGATCCAATACCTCTATCGGCCTTGAAAGTCAGGCCACAGATTCGAGAGTTTTTATCGTTGGGCCCTGAGGAAAAGTGTTGTTCCTTCTTTTTTGGTTCTTTATTTGGCTCTTCCGTTGTCTGTGGCTTGGGCAAACTAGAAAAAATATCATCCATCAATGGATACTGTTTTGCCCAATGCTTGACCTTCCTTGTATTGCCATTCTACCTTGACGAACTTCTTTCCGCCGCCTCCCGCGGCAGCCACAGACATCACAGAGGCCACCACTGCGTTTTGTACCGGGCCTCCCGATCTCAGAACCCATACTGTTTGACCTATGTCAATTTGGGTCCATATCTTTCTATTCTTACAATAATAAACTAAGACATACTTAAGCAAATACACCTGCATGGAAGAAAAAAACCAAAAAAAAAAAAAACCGTAATAGACATTTGAAAACAGAGCTTAAATACTAACAAGACAAATCATATATGTAATAAATAATAAATTTAAAAATTACTGTTAAAAAATATACAAATAGACTAAAGATTTGTGAGTTAGCTAAAAATATATTATTATATTTGACGCTACTGTCCCTGTAGGATATAAGCCTCATCACAGATTGCATGGCAGGCTGTTCTATGAGCCGCAACCGCTCTCCATCCCCTCACTCCAAGTTGTCGCAGGTCCGCTTCAACATCTTCTAACCATCTCATTATAGGAAGTCCACGTCTTCGGGTACCGCCTGGCTTTCCAAAAAGCAGCTTCCTTGGTAGAAGATTTTCTTCCATACGCTCCGCATGCCCGAGCCACCTTAGCTTGCCCTTTTTTATATAACACTTACTACATTCGGCTGATCATATCATGCTCTCAAATCTTCATTCTTTCTAATTTTCCACTGTCCCTCACAGGGGATTGGACCATATATTGTTCTGAGCATTTTTCTTTCCCAGACACGTAGTCTTTTCTCCATCTCCTTTGTCAGGACCCATGTCTTACTGCCATAGGTGACTGTTAGGCGAATAATTGTCTTTTAGATGATAACCAGGCTCTCCAGAGATGATTTTTGTAATTTACAACTTTATGAATTGCAAGAAAGCAAGATTTCCTGATGCAATTCTGGCCTCCATCTCTTTATATATTTCATTGTTTTCAGTGACCAGCGCTCCAATATATTTGAGAGTCCTACAAACTGGGAAGTTATGACCAGTGATACTAATCCTATGCGTTTGTTTTGGTGTAGAGTTGTAGATGCTCTTCATATATTCAGTATTCTTCTCGTTAATCTGGAGACCTCTTCTATTTGCTTCTCGCTCCATCTCTTCTAACGCTCCGGCGAGTGCCTGCAGTGTTCTGGCTACCAGGTGGACATCATCGGCATAGGCCAATACCTGTGTGTATATGTCATAGATAGTGCCTCCAGGATTAGTTCTTATTCCTTGTACTGCTCTCTCCATAGAAAAATTAAAGAGAATTGCCGACAGTTACCCTTGCCTAAGTCCATTGTTGACTGGAAACTCCTGTCCCAATGTGCCCTGTGATTTGATCCTGTATTTAGAATTGGTCATCGTCAAACGAACCAGACATACTAACTTCTTAGAGACTCCATAACTTCTTAAATCTTGCAGAAGGTTTACCATATTAACGCGGTCATAGGCTTGCTGGAAATCGATGAAGAGATGATGAAGAGTGACATCAAATTCATGCGCCTTTTCCAAAAGCTGTCTCAGAGCAAACATGCAGGCCGTTGTCGACCTTCCTTGTCTAAATCCGTTTTGGTACTCGCCAACAATTTTCTCTATGTACGTCGTCAGTCTCTTACAAATTAAGGACGATAGAACTCTGTAGGCTATATTAAGTAGGGCTATTTCTCTGTAATTTTCGCACTCTAGTTTGTCTCCCTTCTTATTTATGGAGCATAAAAGAGCTGTAGTCCAATTCAACGGTATTTTTTCATTTATCCAAACATCGAAAGTTACTTCGTAAAATTCTTCGAGTACTGCTTTTCCACCGTACTTCAGCAGTTTTACTGGTACACAGTCGACCCCCGGAACTTTATAATCCTTTATGCTGTGGAGTACTTCCCAAACCTCCTCCTTCTCAGGCGTTGTTTCCACATCGTCGTCAATGTCATTTTCTAGTGTCCGATTCAGATCGAAGTTCTGCTGTCTTATATCTTCGTTAAATTCTTCTTCCTTGTTCAGTAATCCCTGGAAATGTCACGTCCATCTATTCATGACATCGTCCCTGCCCGTCAGAACATCGCCTTTTTCGTCCTTCATAAGGTTATGTCGTGGTTTGTATCCCTGTCTGATCTGTCGTATTCCCCAAAGAAACCTCGTACATCCATATTTTCATATTGGCATTTTAGGAGTTCATATTTCTTTCGTACTCTCTTCTTTCACGTCTTATTGATATAAAGATAGTAAGCCTGCCTCGTCTTCTTTTTCAGGTAGTCCATCCTGGCTTCATTTCTTTCCTTTATTAATCGGATGCAGTCCTCATCGAACCACTCTGTCCTTTCTTGTTTCTGTCGATAGCCAACAACGTCCTCAGCAGATGATCTTATTATTCTTTCTATGTTTGGCCATCTGGTACTGGCGTCCGTACCATCACGACATTCAGAGTTTTTCTTATTGATGCTATCCTTACATGCCTGCCTAACTTCTTCATTCTTGAGTTTAATGACATTGTACGGGATAATCTTTTCTCCGGTTTCTCTACTGGGATTCGCTATTTTTTGTTTGTATTTGACGATGCTGAGGAAGTGGGTCTGAGTTGCAATCGGCTCCTCTATACGCTCGGACATCCCTAATATGTGTTGCATGTCTAGAATCCACTAATACGTGGTCAATTTGGTTTCTTGTCTGTCCGTCCAGGAAGACCTATGTTTCCTTATGTATGTTCTTGTAAGGGAAATGTGTGGTGCTAATTGACAGCCCTCTTCTAATTGCGAAATATATATACCAAATAGGTTAAAACTATGTACATGGGTTAAAAATATATAAATAAGTTAAAAATATATACATGGGTTAAAATTATGTAAACAAGTTAAACAAATATTTATGCATTGGTTAAAATTATGTAAATAAGTTAAAAAAACATATAAAGGTTTAAAAATATATAAATACGTTAAAAATATATTAATATTATAAAAGTATATTAATATGTTAAAAAGATATAAATAGTTTAATAATTATGTATAAGTAGGTTAACAATGTATAAATATGGATATATTATAATATGGATATATTATATATATATATATATATATATATATATATATATATATATATATATATATATATACACATATATCTAGTCATTTTATTACTAGATAAGAGAACTTATTAAAAAAGCAATCCGAATAAACTGATTTGAAACTCCAATGGAACTGAAAAACATTATAACTGGATAAAATTACAACAGAAGCCTGGCTCCTTCGAAGACAGACGTCTGACAAGATTGATAAGATGACACTGACCTTGACTGTGCCGCTGGTGCAGGAGATAAGAAGCTAATGACAGATAAGAAGCCCGGTCTCGGTCGCTCGCCGCTTTCTCTACCTCCTGTTTCTGGCCAAAATCTTCGGCAGATTTCCACAAAACTTCACAAATCGATCTCTAGTCTCTTGGGCACCCATCCAAATTCAGAGCAAAATCGGATGACAAGAAACCACCTATAGAAAAGGCAAGCGTGGACCTAATGTGCCTCTGTCACCGGTCCGAGCCATGCCATTACCCTCACCTAAAGTCAGAGGTATCAATTTGACAATTTTGATAAAATTGAATTTTGCTCATTTGGGGGTTGAAGGAGAGCAAATTTGAGATGCCTAACATGTTAAGCTACTAATTAACATAGTGAAAAATACAATGTTTTTGAAATTTTAATATATAATTAATAATAAAACACTAGAAGGTAGAGCAAAACTCATATTCTGCCCTAATCAATTAAAAGACCCTAACTTATTTTTCCAAATACATTTTTGTAGTATGTCCGAATTGGTCTAAAAATATACCTTTTTATGACAATAGAAGGCCTAAAAACAATGATTTGGAACCAAGCATTAGATTAAGGGCTTTCTAATAAAAAGTTTCAATTTTTTTAGATCAATTTGAATACACTACAAAAATGTAGTTGAAAAAATAATTTAGAGTTAAGACCTTTCAACTTATTAGGGCAGTACTAGGAAAGACATTAAGCAGCTAAAAAAAAATGTACACATTCAATTCATTACTTGTAAATGCGAATTTTAGTAACTCTTCCTTATTTAAATATTATGAATTATAAATATTCATAAATTTAATGAACTAATTCTTCACCATGAGATCATTCCTGACACGCATAAAATTAGTGAGATCAGGTAAGTGCCCCTAATGCTAAACCTGAAAGAAAAAAAAGCCATTAAGTCTTTAGTCCCGTAGCGCTAAAGCTCTTACGAAACACTCAGTGCCACTCCAAATGAAAAGGCCAGTTAAACCCCCCATTCTCTCTATAAACACATCCAACGACTCCTACCCCATATCTTCATATATTGATACTTTAGAAGAATAAGATTTTATTTTTCATTTATCACTATTGCTTAGGAAAATTGTTTCTTTTAATCAGATTGATCAGTTAATAAAAATTTAAATTTAATTTATGAACTTGTATCGCATAAACATATTACAGCTAAGTCTCTTTCAAAGCCGGTTTCAAATTACCACCCATGACGAATTTTATATAATCTTATCTCATTCTGACCGTGCCACCAATATTTACAGTGATATTTCAATTACATCTAGAATCTGTTACATTACCAATTTCTGTTACATTACCAATACAAAGAAGGTCTGAGGCTTTTGTCTATTTTAAAGGGGTGGGGATACATAATAAAAGGGGATTATGGCTGCGAACTTCTGTACAATCTCGCCAACATGAGAAGTATGGAATTTAATACGGGAATTCGGGATGTGATGTATTCCCCCCATTTTACAAGACTTTTTTAACATTTTTTCACGTTTAATCAGATAAAAAAGAAAATAAAGCAATGTTATGTATTTTCCTTTTTAATTTAGTAATCAAATATTTTCAGCTAAGATCATTTGAAAGAGAAAGTAAATTAACGGATGATAAAAATGTGGTTAAAAAAATTAAAATTTATATATATAAATGAATTTAAAAAAAAAGCAATGAAAAAATTAAAAAAGTTAAACCATCAGTAGAATACATATTAATTAATAATATTCAACATACAAACTGCTTTTCATCTATGTTTTTGGTTACAGAGTCCATCAGACTCTGTAGTCCCTGATAGTGAGAAAAAGAAGTAACCAATGTAAGGGTTACGTATTGCGTGACTAAAAGTTGTGGGCGGAGCATAGACCATAGGGTGCAATGGGTCACGTGACTGAATAACGTGACTAAAAAGGGGCGGGGCAAAGGCGTCACGTGACTAAAAAGGGGCGGGGCATAAGTTCAAAGTCTATGTTTGCATTTCACCCGAGCATCACCCAACTTGTGTATACATGATCCAACCTGTTTACATGTTGGTAAAGTTAAATATTGTAAAGGCTATGTAAACATTGAGAAGGGTGCACAAACACGAAAACAATGTAAAGGTTGTGTAACGTTTGGGAATGTTACAGAGTATAAAGAGGGTGCCTGAACCTTCATCGTATAGGTTAAGATTATATAACCGTAGGGGAGGTTACAGACTCTAAAGTGGGTACTTGACCCTTCAAATGGTGGAGGGGATAAACCTGGTGGTTAAGCGTGGATGCTGACCACGTCACTGTAAACAAAATGGCGGCTTAGGGTGGGGTAATCAGGATGAAGCAATATGATTGGCTGGGTGGAGAGCGATATGGGTAAAAGCGGCGGGGCCTAACGGTCACGTGATTTTTTTGGGATGTCCCGTAATTCAGTGTCTTCATTTCTTTCCTAAAGTTGTTATTGTCGAATTCAGGTCCCCGCCCCCCATCCAATAATATCCTGTCTGGTATCCCATAAAACTGGAACCATGTCTTTAACGCTTCTATCGCCGCTACGGATGACCGATCCTGAACTGCCTATGCCATCGATGTCGATTACCGTAATCAATTTGTGCCCTTACCAATTAAACGTATCGATTTGTAGGTCCGTTAAGGGTACACTTGGTGTCGGGGTCTCCTCTTGTTTTGCTTTTGGGGGATGGCGGTCATATTTAGTGGCCTGGCAGATCTCCCGACCACGTCTTCTTCATCCCCCACCAGAAATATTTTCTCTTCAGGGCTTGTAAAATTTCATTCACTCCCCTGTGTTTGGTTTTACCTTGATGATACGTGAAAGTTACGTCAAGTAGTTGTTCCGGCTCACGCACTGTTTCTACCATCAATTTGCAACTTATAAACATTCGATCGACCCCAATCTTTTCCGAGCGCCACAGGTGCCTTATCTTCTCCCATATTGAGCATTCTCCATATATATGTAATGGGTATTTCCTGGACTGGACGCATCTTTGAGCGCCTTACAAATCTGTTCCTCTTTTTCTCCCGATAGCGACCAGATTGTATGAATTTGACCCATAGCGTATTTACCGTATTTAATCTTCATCAGTCCTGAAGTTCTGGTTTTCCATATAATATACCTGTGTTTGTCATTAATGATTTCTCTTGACCTTTCCTCCTTCGCACTGTCGCTCTCTCGTGATTCGGTGTCTTCGTCCTCGCATAGTAACCCCTGTTCTCCTTCACCCTCCGGTGTCCATTCGCTTATAAATTGTCTCAGATCTCTCGAATGTTCTCCCCTTTCTTCCTCTACCGCATTGACTACATTTGTTTGCAATGCCCTCGATAGCCAGTCCGCCACAACATTCTCTCTTCCGGGTTTGTATGCTATCTCGAAATGATGTTGGCCGAGAAGTTCCATCGGGTTGTCCTTGCCGATAACTCCATCAGTTTCACCAACCACATTAACGGACGATGGTCGTCTGTATCTCGAATTTTCGCCCAAACACGTATGGTCTGAAGTGCTCAACCGTCCAGATGATGCCCAGTTCGCGTTTCAACGCACTGTATTACGCTTCCGTTTCCGTGAGCCTACTACCCGCATACGCTACCGGACGTTCGCTCCCTTCCTGTGACAGTAATGCTCTCACTTCGTACTCGCTTGCATCTGTGGTAATTGTAAACCTTTTGTTAAAGTCAGGGAACGCTAGTATTGGTTCATTCTGTAAATACGCCATGCATTGCCGAATATTGTCCTTTATCTCGGAGGTTATTATTATTATTTGTCCTTTTTTAAATAAGTTATTTAGCGACACCAAATATTTTGCCATCTCTGGTACGAAAAGCCGGTAATATATTCAAAGTTCCTAATAGCCTCCTAATGTTTCTGACATCGCTCGGGGTCGCTATCTTGATTATGGCCTCCACCTTACGGGCATCCAGTTTCACTCCTTCCCTTGATGACATGTGCCCTAAGAAGTTAATTTCATCTTTGGCATTCTATCATCTGGCATTCTCATTATATGGCCTAACCATTCTATTCGCCTAGCTTTCATGAAGTTAACGATATCAAATTCGCCGTACAGCTCATACAGCTCAATGTTTTTTCGTATTCGCCTTTCCCCCTCGTCTAGAACAGGCCCATAAATTTTCCTGAGCACTTTCCTTTCAAATATCCTTAACATTTTAATAGTGACATTGGATAGGGTCCATGTTTCCGAAATATATGTCACAACCGGTCTTACTAACGTTTTGTACAAATTTATTTTTGTTTTTTGTGACAATAAGGAAGAACGGAAAAGTTTAATATTGGCGTAATAGGCGCGGTTACCTGACATTATTCTTTTATCGATCTCTGCATTAATTTTATTTTCTTCATTAATCTCCGCCCCTAGGTAAGTAAACGTTTTCACTCTTTCGAAGCAATAGCCTTCCATTTCTATGTTTATGTCTATCGTGAATTGCCATTTGGACTGACATACATATACTTGGTCTTACATTCATTGACAGTGAGGCCAATTTTCTCTCCTTCGGCTTTTAACGCTTGAAACGTCTCTCGCAGTGATCGAATATTTCTTGCTACCAGACATATATCGTCTGCATAAGCGCAGATTTGATTCGAGGAGTAAATTATGGTGCCTCTAACATTGAGCTTGTTCACTATACTGTGGAGGGCCATGTTGAAGAGTGTGGCAGATAGTGCATTTCCCTGTCTTACCACAATTGAGATCGGAAAGGCATCACTGACAAAACCATTGAATAGAACTTTCGCTTCACTGTTTACCAATCTTATTAATTTGTTTGGGATATGAAAATCCCGCAACGCACTAATTAACTTATCTCTAATCACGCTATCAAATGCCCGGCAATAGTCAATAAATAGTAGATGGAGGTCAGTTCTGTACTTCCAGCATTTTTCCAAAGTTTGTCTCATTACAAAAACTTGATCAGTAGTACCTCTTCCTCGCCTAAATCCACACTGGTATTCTCCAAGTATATTTTCGGAGAAGTCGCCAAGTATTTTAGCTATTATATTTGAGAAAATTTTATATGCAGCACTCAGAAGAGATATCTATAATTCTGGCACAGCTGTTTATCTCCTTTTTTAAAAATTGGGCATATAAGGCTGGTGCTCCAGTCATTAGGCATACTTTCTTTTTCCCATATTTCTTCTATTAGCTGATACAACTTAATTAAAAGTTCCTCTCCATCATGCTTAAGGCCATCTTCACCCAGAGCTTTCCCGTTCTTCTATTTTTCAAGCGAATCGGTTACTTCTTCTATAGATAGTGGTTCCACATCATCAACAACTTCCTCATCAGGATTAATCACCTCAGATTCATGTGGAACCTGAATCTGAGGTGATTAATCCTGATGAGGAAGTTGTTGATGATGTGGAATCAGGTTCCACATTAGTTTCATTCAACAGATCATAAAAATATTCTCTCCATCTCTCTGTCACATGGATACTCTCTAATACTTTTCCTTCCTTATCCTTACATGTGTCTATTTTGGTCTAATATATGGGTCTCTATCTTGATTATGACCTCCACTTTTCGGGCATCCAGTTTCACTCCTTCCCTTGATGTCATGTGCCCTAAGAAGTTAATTTCATCCCTGTCCAGTTCAATTTTTCATCGATTTTTCTTCTGATAATTTCAGCCATAATTGTTGCAACCTATTGAAGACGCTTCGTAAATGTTGTCTGTTTTGGGACTCATTCTTACTAAATATTAAAAGGTCACCCATGTAGATTTGGCAAAATGCCTCATCCAAACCTCTCATATTCCATATCTTTTGTCCCTGTCTTTCCTAAAAAATCGCATTCTATGGTTCCTTCCTATTCCTGAGGCATCTTTTCTACCACAAGTACCGTCAACTCCTGTCCCCTGCTAGCTCATCTACTCATATCTATTCCCGCTTCCCCTTCTACCAAGTATGGGCCCCATAGTGTAAATTAGTTTACACCCGCATACCCGTACTTGAGGCATCCTCTTTCTTTACATAAATGCTTTATTGCCTCTCTACACGCTATGGTACTAGAACTTTCCATATCTACTAAACATCGCACTCCACTCGCTACTCGAATAATAGGCAAACCATTCTATGTTGTTTATTACTGCCTGGTTGCCTCTCCGCCAGCTCTCTCCTCATTCTTCGTCCCGTGATCTCCGCTCCTCCTTTCCCCGCCGTCCTCCGTGTTCAATACATTTCGTCTGAGGGCACCGTGATATCAAATGTCCCATTCTTCCACACCCATGGCATCTCCTATCTTTTCTCTTCCAACTTTTTCTATACTTCCTTTGTCTTCTCTCATTCATCCTTGTTCTTTCGTTTCCTCTCCGGTCCGTCTCTCTCTCTCTCTCTCTCTCTCTCTCTCTCTCTCTCTCTCTCTCTCTCTCTCTCTCTCTCTCTCTCTCTCTCTCTCTCTCTCTCTCTCTCTCTCTCTCTCTCTCCATGCCTTTGGTCTGCCTCTGCTTTAGTTCGTCTCATTCCTCTTGTAAGATACCCTATTCCATCCCAAGTCCGCCTCTTCTCCATGTCTGGCCTCATCATTTTGGCGCTAGAATCTACCGCACTACCTCTTCTTGCGCATATTCCGCAAACGATTTATCTCTTGGCAGCTCGTTGTTCTTCATTCGCGAGCTGTACCTTTCTATACCTTTTTATCGCCACTCTCCCTTCTACTTCCGCCGCTCCTAATGTCTCTCTCATCTTCTCCGTTATGCTGTTAAAACGGGCCAACAGTGAGTCTGCATATTGCCCGCTGGATTGGTGCAGCATTTTCGTCTCCCTAAACATCCTGATAATATCCTCTTCTGGAGCCCATTGGCCGCCTCCGAATGCCTTTTTCACTCGATCCTTCACGATGATCCACGGAGTGTCTTCAGCAGCTTGGGTCAAATTTAGCACCTTCCGCTTCATTCTACACACCAAGGCTGCTCTCAATGTTCCTGCGTCACTGGGGTCTCTCAGATTTTCTGCCTCTTTAAATTGTATCCTCGCCATTATCCGATCCTCTCCTTTCTGCCCTTCTTAAATCCTGTGACGTGACTGTTCTCACCTTTAGCCATTCCAAATTATTCACCTAATTAATCTAATAAGATATTAGATTTTGATTAAAGTTGGCAAACAGAAAGTGGTACTTTACCTGAAGTCATAATAGACTTTCATCAAAAATTATATTAAACACAAAAATTCTAAAATTTGGTATATTAGACTTTTATATAAGTTATGTTAAGTTAAGGCCCAGAGGGCAGCTGTTTAGCCTTAATACCATTTACGGCTTTAAACAACAGCCAGAATGTATATAAAGACGATTAGAAGCTCAATAAAGTTAGTCTAGTTTCGGATAGTGTGCTTGTCATTAATCTGATCTTTTCCTTTTTTTTGGACGTTTGGAGTCGCTAACGCTTAACTGGTACTGAAACCCAGGACGAAGCGTTCGTAAATGATTTTTATTAAATTATTTACTTCTCCGAACAGACGACACAGGAAAAGAGTTAAGCAATGACAGCGAAAGAGTGCTGAGAACGACGGTCCTGAATGTGCAGAACATTCCTCCATTGCTCCAATACACGCTAACAGCAGCGCATGCCAATATATTGGAATGGATGAAAATTAGACTGACTACGTCATGGGACCTGAGAAACGCCGTATCAGATCTGGAACGGTTCTCAGGAGACACTGGGGCACTAAACCATTTCATAAAAGCAGGCGACCGCCTAATAGAGCGAATAGAGGCCAAAATAACAGAAGATTTGGTCAACTCTGGAGAAACGGAGGTTTTGTAAGCGGTCCTGGTATGTAGGGTAAAACACAGCATCCTGAACCAGATACAAGCAGGTGAGGAAACACCGTGGCCGGTGGTAAATGAGAGATTGAAGAAGGCCTACGGTGGCGGCAGTTGGACACCGGAAGAAGATATCTTCCAGTTATTCAGGAAGGCAAAACCTCCTCAGCAGACAAAGGGACAGTACGCTGGAGCTCTGTTGGCAAAATTCAACCAAATTACGGAAAAGATGAGGGAGACCATGAATGCGCCGAGACAGAAGGAAGACAAAGACAAATGCAAATGGCATTTGTGTCAACTATCTTGAAGGTACAATTAAGCCAAGGAGACTGGCCGGAGAGCGCTCATTTGTGGAATGGACGCAAGAAATGGTGGACAGCGGCGCAAGAGAGGAGGAGACCCGGATGGAAATAGAAGAAGCTGGGTGGAATAAGGTAACAAACGGGCGCACTGGAAAGACGCCGACGACCTGGAGAAAGAAGGGACAGATCTACGGTAACCAGGAGAGAGTTGCGGTATCAGGAAAAAGGGCAAGTCAAGGCAGGCCCCAGACCAGGAAGTGTCACAGAAAATGTCACGGATGTGGAAACAGCAGACACTCGGTAGCGCAGTGCCCACGCACTGCTTTGAATGCGGGACGGAGGGACACATCCCAAGACAGTGCCTATACCTCTACCAGAGAAAGGAACTTACAATAGGAAATAATTTAAAAATATGAAAAAAAAAATGTTACATACACATGCTACTATACTTCTTACTAATATCTTTACTAATTACACAATAAATGTGGAATGATATAGAATGCATATTTGTAATATGAAATGGACTCATAAATAAGTGTCTACTTCATGAGCCCATCCATTTTTTTATTTTGCATATTTAATTGTATTTTTTTTTCACACAGCAGCAAATTTCGTTATATTTTTAATTTAAAAAAAAAAGAAAGAGGAAGAAACTATTGATAAAATATACATTTTGACTTCATATTATTATATAAATATAAATTTGATAGCTTAGATGTATTACAAATATAGAGCAAGTGATGGTAAGGAAGGCGTACGGAATGAAGAGTAAGATATTAGAGGAGGGAGCGTTATCAGTTCACGGACGGCTGGTCGGCAGCTGTCTCTCAAAAGGTCATCAAGCCACAGATTTACGGTCCTCATCAGGGCTCATCGTGGCCTCGTAGACTCTCAGCTTCAACATTATCACGGTGGGTAAAGCCAAATTGTAGAGCTTGAATAGGTCAATTCGCTGCTTTATAAGGAAATATAATAAAATATTGCAAATACTTATTTAAAGTCGTGCTCACACGGCGCCGAAATACGGACAAGTGTAACCCTCATTTTGTGCATGCGCCATGGCTTGCTTATTGGATGGGCGAGCTTAAGCCCTACTGTTGATATGGACCAAGTGCACTTGTCGGTCATTTGCTTCTAATGGCAGTTCAATTATGGAAGAACATGAAACTATGAAAATAATTAGTCAACCATTAATTAATAGTTAGGGATTGATAAATTATTTGCCACTTATATTATTTTGTTTTATTGAAAACTAGTTTCGAATGTTATACATTCATCTTCAAATTTGATATAATCCATTTAAACCTTGAACTCAAGATGAATGTATAATATTCGAAACTAGTTTTCAATAAAACAAAATTATATAAGTGGCAAATAATTTATCAATCCCTAATTAGATTGATCCTGCTATACCATCATATGGATATCAACTGATTAATTAATAGTTAAAAATTCATTTAAAAGAAAAAGAAGCAAGTTTGGGTTTAATAATAATTTTGAAGAAATTAATTTGCAAAACACAGAAATTGGCTAGAACACAAGGAGGAGATCGCCACGTATATATTTGGATTTTGTCAATTTAATACTCGTTGGAGAGGTGGAACTTTAATAAATTAAAAATTAAGTTAAAATACAAATACTGAGAGGAACATTGCTTTCTATAAATTATTACAGAATTGTAGGAGTAATAATTTATTAATTATAACGATAATACAAAGCTCAATAAATTAAAAAGTATATACAAATTATTTTGCGTAATTATTTGATAAGAATAATGTCTATAAATGTAATGTGTAGGCATTATACATAAAAATAATTAAAAATATTGAATTTGAAAATAAAAGTTACCATGTTGGAAGTACAATTGCCACAATTTACCAAAAAAAAATGTTATAATTGCCTGTATCTAAACTGGAAATTGGTTTTTATTTTTAAGCTGCCATAAATTTAAAGTTTTTTAAGCTGAAACGTTCCAAAAAAAAAATTTCGGAAAAAATTATATTAAGTAGAATAAAAATTGTAAATATAAAAAATAAATAAATAACATTCTCATAAAAGTACAAAGTTAAAAGTGGTTATTGCTAATTCATTTGCAGTTTTTGTTGAGACTCAATGGTTCATTAAAGCATAGTATCTTGTGGTTTGGATCTTGGAAATAAATTATGATTTTTCAGAAAACAAAATTAGATTGCTACTTGTGCTTTTCAAGCATTTCCTGAAAATTCAATTTATTAATAAATAATTATGTGACATAGCTTATGTATGCTAATCCGATTTGCCAAACATATTACACTTATCTTCTAATAAAACTAAATCAATCTTAATTATATAAAAAAATAAATAATGACAGCGTTTATAATAATAACCAAAGCATGATAAATTCTAGCAAGTGATGGAAATATCCAGCCATTAAAATATTGATTACATAATTTTAATAATTTAAAAGAAGTTAATATGTGTGATATTCATATTAACTTCTTTTAAATTATTAATAAAATTATGTAATCAATATTTTAATTGCTGGATATTTCCTGGAAAAGATTGAAAACGGTTATTAGTCAAAACATAAAAGTTGATAAACGAGAAAAAAAAACTGCCGTTAGTTAATGGAAGGATCGAAATGTGAAATATTGTCATCCTTTCTGTAGAAACTCTCGTATGTATATATGAGAATAATAACTAGAAATTAATTTTTTTAAATTTGGCTAGATTTTATACTGGTATATTAGTCCTAAAAAAATGTTTTGGCAAAAATGGCATTAAGTAGAAGAAAAATAGTCAATCTAATTTTTTTTGTTTGGATAAAATTACAAAGTTGAAAGCAATAAGTAGAATATATGTATCCGATTGGATTTCTGTGTAGAAAGAATGGTATAATTTCACGTTTGGATCCTCTTGTTAATTCATATATATTTATCCATATATATATATATATATATATATATATATATATATATATATATATATATATGATATTTTAATTTAAAAAATGAATTGCCGCAAAATCAATAGGGGAGTTTGTCTGTCTACCTGGAGTACGGAGTGGAGGGGATGCACTGCTGGAGCAGTGGTGTTACAGTAGTCTGTTGTTTAAAAAATCTGTCCAAAACTGATCTTATCGATTTCATTTTTTTAGCTCCCAAATTATTTCAAAATGTAATCTATCTAATTAAATTTTATTACCGGAAATCTTACACTGATTACCCAAAGTATGAGAAAAAGCCATGCCTCCAGACTCCAATGATATTATTATTCATCATTAAAAACAATTTCAATCTGGCAAAATTATGTATCACAAAAGCGAAGTGAACTGTCTGTTGTGATAATTCATAAATTATAAATAAAATTGTAACTTATTTAATCAAGTGATTATATTAATAATAAATAAATTAAGAATGTATTTAATGTACTTAATAAATGTGACGCAATAGTTAAGTATTGGAAGGAAATTTAATAAACTTTACCTGCGGTTCGATTTCGATAGATAAATTAATTTGGAAATTGGGATGTTAATTAATTGGATTTAGGAGTTGCCGTAGGCTGTGGTACAGTTAACATCAGCAGAATTAATTTTTTGTTAAAATTGAAATTTATCATGCAGAAAGAGAAAAAGAAATAATACAGCTAGAATAGAATTTATTAAATGCATTGATCGGTTTTCATTAATAATTTTGCATAATTTAGTGTGAAAATTGGAGTATCGGGAATAATAATTTGTAAACAGTCCTTAGGACGGACTTGCGCTGATTATCTCTTTATGCTTTTACAATGGCTATCTTCGATAATATAGAGCAGAACTATCCTATCTCAAAATTTGGCTTTTTCAGTGTTTTATCATTTCAAATAGTTCAGACTAATGCGGATTTGATGGAGAAGTAGCATATCAGAAGATGTAGCGCTGTTTTATGTGACTACATCCAACAATATTTGACTCGTGCACCGGCGTTTGATCCAATTGGCCTTAGGAACCCACAAAAAAAAAAAAAAAAAAAAAAATCTGAAAGTTTTTAAATTATCACAAAATCATTGTTGAAAATTTATTATTTTCACTAATTTTTCTCACAAAATAAAAACACACAGCAACACGAGATACAAACTGTTTGATTAAAAAAATATTAATCGAAGAATTTTTTATATGTGACGACCAGGATGTGATAGCTGGGTTGTTACCACTCTCAAAAATGGGAAATTTGAGAATTGAGAACCTATTTCAAACTGCGAAAATTGTAGGAAAACAGAATCCTCAAAGAGTTATTAAAAATTAAAACCAATACCAATACATTTTTCTTATGTTTTAGGTGTAGAAATGTTTAATTCGAATCGAGTGTTCCCAAAAATAGTAATTCACAAAAAATGTGATGACACGACCTTGTGTCTCATTTACATCTATTATAAATCGATATAATCCTTGGTTTTTATTAATATTGAAGAAATACAATATTCTCTAATCTGTCTACTTTTGTTCTAGAAAAGATAAACCTTCCTGTTTCTCGATTAAGAATAATGGGCTGTATTTTACTTCACCAGCTTTGTTTTACCATTTTATTTTACAAAGTTTCGGCTTTGCATGCTATCCTCAGGTACACTATATGTTGGAGCTGAAAGTTTTATATTGTATCAATTTATTAATTTTATGAATTTCATCGATAGAACATTGTGTTTGAATAGAAAAAAGTTTTTTTTTTTTTTGTCATACGCCAACATTCGTAATAGTTACGTGAAAAGTTAAAATTCAAAGGAGTCGGAGAAAATTACAACATTTCAGAATATAGTTGGGGAAATTAAAAAATTTAATATAGTTGAAAAATAGGGTGAAAAAAATTGAAGTGAAATTTTAGATTCTGCCTCTTTCAATAAATGTTTGTAGCAACGTCCCTGCTGCCGATGTATTACAGCCAAAAATATTTCTCCCAACTAATACCTACCCCTTACAGCTACCAGGCACCATTATCAAGCCTATTTTATAGTAAAGTTAAATGATTCTGTGCGTTGTGGGAAGCTGCGGTCGGATTACTTGTGTATCTTGTGTGTCGAAAAGATTGCGGTATCGTTCGCATTTGTTGCAAGTAGTGAGTCTAGTGTCTGTGGATTGTCGGATGAGTCGTATGTCCATTGTGAATCCCAAATATTTGGCTCGGTTTGTTTTGGTAATGGAATATTGTAAAGTGTAAATGTAGGGCATTCTGAACGTCTAAGTGTAAATATTACATAATTAGATTTTTATATGCTAATTTTTCTAAACCATTTATCAAGCCTCTTTTCTAGTGAATTTAAATGATTCTGTACGTTGTGGGAAGCTGTGGTCGGGTTATTACGGGTCCAAAGGATTACGGTATCGTCCGCATGTGTTGCAAGTAGTGAGTCTGATGTCTGTGGATTGTCGGAAGTGTATATAGAGTACAGAATTCGACCGAAATTGCTACCCTGCGGCACCCCTGCACTAAGCGCTCCTCACCCTCCAAGCCTTTGGCTAGAAAATTTTATTTTACTTATTAGACGGCTTTAAGATTTAAGGTTTTTCCTATAAATTTTTTTACCAAAATAATCTAAACATCTATTCCTAAAGCTGTATTAGACATTGTTTTTTTTTTTAATTGACAACGCCGTCCACGAGACGGGCATAGCTAAATCCGTTGCAAGAGGATTTTCGGGAGTGACCAATAACGAAAAGTTTTATTTATTTTATTAAAATCACTCTGTACCTTTGAATGCTTTTTCCAGTTCAGTTGGACTACCGATGCCAAACCTCTAGGAAAACTTCTACTTTTATTAAGCTTTAATTTCATATAAAAGAGGTAGAGGTTTCTTTTGGGTTTGCTCCATTAACAATTCTTGGTCGGAGTAATCCAATTACACACCACACTTTCCGAAAAATCAGAAGCCAATTCTAGAAGAATCCAAAAGAAACCTTCACTTCTTTTATACGAAATTAAAGCTTTATAAAAGTGGCGAAACAAAGGAAATGAACAATTTATGAGCAGTTTCAGTTTTTCTTTTTTTGTTCAGGTTAAAACCTAATTTTACTGTACTATGTCTAGAACTCTTCAATACAATAATATATTTAGAGGGGCTAAAGCAGTGTCTTCCAGTAATTTGTCCCAATATATACATTTATTTTTATCAAATCTTCTTATCCAGTCTTATCCATTGAAATACATCATTGGCTAAATAATATTATGCAGGAAACTAAATCTTAACTGGGATCGCCCAGTGTTCGAAATTCGACCAAAAAATAAATTATTTCTTTTTTGTGATTTATTTATACAAATAAAATGAAATGAGCAGAAAACATAATTTTGTTTTGAAATTTAAGATAAGATAAAGAAATATTTATTTGAAAATTTCTACCAATGTCTTTTGGTATATATTGTATCTTAGTTCATTTTTGGATTTCATCCTTTTAGGGATGGGCATGAAAACACGGATAGAGAAACCTCCCAGTGAAGGCACTCCTAGCGTGGTTGATTTCCTTTAATGTAGTATACCCCTCCTTCAGAGTCGTTTCTTGTCGAATTCTGTGGTAGTGTGTTAGCCAGTGATGTTTGCACTAGTAAGTTTGGATGTTAAGTTTCGAAGCTTAAGTTTCGTCAGTCACGAGTGGTATGTCGAGGTCTTTGTATAACGATTTGTTATTTAAGTAGAAGGGACAATGAATTATATATTTTTCTTCTTCTTAATCCTACCCTCTTCTACCGTAGTTCAGTGTTGAGGATTCCGTTTATATAGTCCGATCCATACATCTTGATCCTGAACCAGCTGTCGTCGCATGCTCCAGTCCGTGCCTCTTCTCTGTTCTGACGTCGCCTTCCCATGTGTTTCCGGGCCTTCCTCTTGCTCTTCTTCCTTC
>OX411306.1:143086398-143235781 GCA_948150685.1 Rhaphigaster nebulosa | reverse complement strand
AATATTCGGTTAAGAAAACACTCTATAAAACGAAACTTTTTCAACACAACGTAACATCTGATCTAATTATATAATTCACAGCTATTACTATATTAATTACATGAAGTACTAACTCTTAGTCGCGAGTTGCAATTAAGTGGATAGCATAAAAACCTTCTTGAGAAAATACATATTTGCGACAACTTCCATGGTGATGCCCAAACGGTGTCGAAGTCTATTAATTTCATATACACTAATATCCATTTACACATATATATATATATATATATATATATATATATATATATATATATATATACGTATTTATGTATTGGATAAAAATAAATTTAGAGTCTAGTTTTGCTATGGAAATATTTTCATCAATTTTTACTTTTTCGATTTACAAAGTTTTCAAGATGCCGTAAGGGAATGGAAACGTCAGAAAAATACTCAGAGGATCGTAAAGTGTGGGTTAGACTCACTTTGGAGAGGAGCCATTGTGAACTTTCTCATGTGGCGTAGTTGGAGTTAAATAGTCAAAAGTTCTCCTCCTCCTGTGATGTCCATATCAGCCCCTGCCGCCTTAACAGCTCGCATACCCGAGTCCTTCCTCTCACTTTGGGGTAGCTTTTAAAGGAAAATATCCCTAACTTTCCAAACTAAACTGCAAATATTCGCCATAACCAAGAGAGAAGGAATTTCCATTCTTGACGAAAACTTGAACAAATAATCTAATTTAATGATACATTAAAAGTTAGTAGTGTAATTAGTTCTTATTATCCAGTTCCTCATGTAGTAAATCATAGTAAGTTTAAAATAAAAATGTATACTATTTAAAATTATGTCGATTATCAACCATAAGGGATACTATTCAGCTACACAACAATATAATTAGGGATTGATAAATTATTTGACACTTCTATAATTTTGTTTTTATTGACAACTAATTTTGAAAGTTATACATTCATCTTCAGTTCTCACACAAAAATTCAAAAATAAGCAATTCAAAATAATGTTTGGTATAATTATACATATTAAATTAGATGTAATGCAAATCAGTATTATAAAACATTTATGAATTATGAATTTAATTAAGACAAGAAATCAAATATGTGTTGGTACTCCCCAAGGTTTAAATGGATTAAATCAAACAGAAAAGTTTGTACTGGTTTCTTCTCGCACTGAACTAACAATGAAAGAAATGTGGGGTGTTTATAGGTAAACGGTTTAAGGGTCGGAGTATTTCCGGAAATTCCGGTGAGTTATTGTGAATAATTGTTTTCTGCTACTGATGGGAATAAATTTAAGATTGGACTATAGGATATATTTATTTGATCATTTAAGCAAAAATCTGGATTGGATTTGAAGAATTTTATTATTTCATGTGCTTCATATAAATTGAATTTGAGGCAGTTTTCAACGTGATGTATTAATTAAAACCCTGAGTCTTTGATGAATTTATGAGTTTTTTTTCATTTAAATTAAAAAACCCATAAGTTGTCAAGGATCCCGAAGAAATCTCTTGGGAACTTGTTACCAAATGAAAGAAAACTACATATAGTAACGGAATAAGACTTTCAGAAACAGGAGCTTGTATGTGTGTGTGTGTGTGTGTGTGTGTGTGTGTGTGTGTGTGTGTGTGTTTCTGTGTGTTTCTGTGTGTTTCTGTGTGTTTGTGTGTGTGTGTGTATGTGTGTGTTTGTGTGAGTGTGTGTCGGTCTGTGTGTATGTCAATAAATGGACGCTGCGACGCCAAGTGTCATTTTTTAGATACTGCTATCTTTAGAAACTAGTAAACAAATTCAGGATCATTTTTTGAGCCACCGAGTTATAGTTTAACAGGCGTACAAGGAAGTCATGAGGGGGGTCCACATTAGATATTTTACTATAGTTTTACATTAATTTTATTCATCGCTATAGCCATTTTTAATTTTATTTAATTATAACTGTATTCTATTTACTGATCTACAATTTTCATAACTATTATTATAGCATAGCTAACGTGACCAAATATTTTCTTCGTTGAAACGGGACAAAACGTCCAGCACGTTGTTGAAACGCTAACAGGGTTCGAACTTGATGTGCTTCATCACATCGATATCCCCGTACAGATCCTAGAACACCTTACCATAGTCATCATGTTCTTGCTCTTTATCTACTTCTCGTCGACCTTAACTAGTCCGAATATCCGTTCAATATCCGATCTCCTTCTCTTCCGTACTTATGAGGGTCCAGATCTTCGATCCGTAAGTAAAGATAGATCTGCGATGGCATTTCATGTGCCGAAGATGGTCGCACTTCTTTTCTCCCAAGACCAAAATTACACCTAATGTACTTAGGTGTTCGTGACTCGTTTAGAGAGATATCCTATACCATAGCTTACAACTGGTCCTAGATGTGTGAAAGGATATATATTCTGATATGAAAATGGTTTCATCACTAACGGTTCTCTAACTACATTCTATTCCTGACACTTGTTGTTCTCCTGATTGATACTCATTGCTTCCATGCTCATTGTCATAGCTTCTGCAGCTTCGGTCAACTATAAAAATGCTTTCTGGAGGGACTGGAAGGATCGCGTAACTAGGCCTAGATCATCTGCAAAACCAATAATTTTTACTAACATGTTAAAAGTGGTGTTATTTGTCTGGATTTCCGAGGCAAATTTCTCCTTTTCTAGAGTCTAGTTAAACAATAAGTAGGAAAGCTGACGATAGCTAACTCATCTTGCGGAAATAAACGTGGCATGATTTTAAATAATTTCTGGTTTGAAAATATCGTTATCCCAATTTTGTTAATCCTTGATTACAAAAATCGAACCATTAAAAATATTTTTCAAGATTTGATTAGCAGTAGCGTAGCCAGATTTCGTTTCGAGAGAGGGAGAGAGGAGGGAGGGAGAAGGGAGGAAGAGGGTTCATCCAAGGTTCTACTTTTAAAAAACCCAACCACAATCGGGGATGTAGGGGGTCATCTATCTATATAATATTTGCTACTGTACCTGGGTATATTATTTATAAAATAATATTTAAGTAGGTTCATACAATTCTTGTTAACAGATAAGGATAAGTAAAAGTATTTTGTAATTTAGAGGGAGGAAGGAGGGTCCGGAGCCCTGAAGCCTACCTCTGACTATGCCACCGTTGATTAGGCAATTAGGGGCTTAAAATATAATAACCAATTATATATTTGAATATAATATTATATTCATTTTATTTTCAAATGGTATACATTTTCATAAATAAAGAGATCTATCTATACTGGCTCGAAACTTTTAAACGCTTCCGAAAAACCTGAAAGAAAATAATTTATTTTTCTTAGATAGCAAGAGAGGTTTAACCAACGCATATGTTACAGTGCTCATTTTTATTACTTACTGCAAGGTTAAAAAAGTACAATAAATAGATCTGTCCAGAACCTCATCAAATACAACAAAGGCTTTGAACTTATAAAACTTCTTTTTGTTTCTACTTTGAAAACAAAACAAAAGTTCTACAGCGAAAAAAAGAAGAAAAAAAATCCAAACTTAGTTGAGGTACATGGAAACAACAAAGCCTTGTCTTGGGTAAAACAGGACTCTTCTTTGATGTGAAACGAAGAGTGAAACAAGGAGACCCCCGTACCTCTTCGACTTTATTTAACAAAACATCAGAGAAAATCTCTTTCTGAATGCAATGGTCTGGACAAACTGACAGGAACCTAACCAGAACCTTATAATGAAGATTTATATTCCACATTAGCTTGCTCATAATGATGAAAAATGGGCCCGAGTTCTGCATTTGTATAACTTAATTATAAATCCGCGTGTCTCTATTTAAGTTAAGACTTATGTGTGTGGATGTGTGTTTATATATACATATATATATGTATATATATATATATATGTATATATATATATATATATATATATATATATATATATATATATATATATATATATATATATATATATATATATATATATGAATTACGTTTTTCTATTTGATTCTTCTGTTTATTCTGTTTAATCTTACCGAATTTTATATACCAGTCAACCAGGGCGGTAGGGCTGACATCTTCTTGAATTTTATATAATCTATTCTTGCATCTACCTTACGACTAGATTTGGACATCGCAGTGGAACCGGCAGATGTAAGGCTATGTAAGGCTATATAAGGAATAATAAAATTTCAAATTTCTTTTGTTTATGAATTCTTCTATATTTGGTAAATTCAATTCAAGTTACTTGTTTTTCCTGTCATTTCTTTTTCAATTAACAATTTTTCCCTAGTCATTTTATCTGACCATTCTAAAATTGCTGCAATCTCTTACTTGTATTGTCTGATTTGTGAGATAATAATGGAGCACCTTAGAGGTGAAAAGGAAGAAGAATACTTTTATGAATAAGCAGTTTTAATCCGATACTGAGATTTGGGGTTGTTAGGAGATGGCTAAATTTGTATGATTTTTTTTCTAGCCTTTGATAATTTTGAGGTTTAATGAGCAGTAAGTTTTAGATGCCTATCGAATTTCATACTGAGATAATCCAAATTTCTTGATATTTTGTTATACGGATCACTAACTCGAAATTTAATCGATGATTTCTTCTAGTTTTAAAAGAAAATATAATGAATTTGGTTTTACTTGGCTTCAATCGTATTTTTAATAATTCTAGTTCATTTTTACTTTCCCTTACTTATGTACGAAGTATATAGAAAGGGGAAGTATTGCGATCGTGAGCATTTTCGAATTCGAGTTTTCAACGAAAATGCACGTTTTAAGGTCCACTAAGTCCAAATGAACAAGCCTCGTGTGTCTGTGTGTATGTGAACAGTCTAGCTCAAAAACGAAAAGTCGTAGGATACTCAAATGACGTATTTAAGATAGGCATATGGCTGTGATGTTACAGCAACTTTTTCGTCAAAATCGACTAACCGGAAGTGCCACTTTATATAATCGATTTTACACTTTTTTACATTTTTCTCGAAAACGGCTCCAACGATTTTGATGAAACTTGCCAAAATTACACTTCATAAAGGCTTTTAACTTTTCATTCATGTAGTAAATCACCGAGGAATTGCAGGGAAAAAGTTATGATGAAAAGAATATTTTATTTGCGCATAGCTTAAAAAGTATGCATTTTACGGTAAATTATGTCTGGAATTGTATGAAAGGTAATTAAATTATCTAAAACACAATAAAAGAATCATCAAAATCGGACCAGTATTAGCAAAGATACAGTGTATTTTATGAGGAGCACAAGACCCTAGATGGGTAACCAAGCGCATCTGAAAGGAGATGGATGCGACCGAACCTCCTCCCACCAATCCGCCAATCTGTTTTCAACAATACGCTCTGTAATAAAGTAATTTAAGAATACAAAAGTGGAAATTAACTTAATAATTTCTACTTTCACATTATGTAATGGAAAGAAAATGTTTCCATGGAAACTAAACCAGAAACTTTTAAAATATATTTGCAACTTGACAAAGTTAAAATATATAGGTAGTGTACAGGATTGTTGTACTAAAATTGTTTAAAAATCTTTTTTATTGTACTTAAGTGGGAGAAGATGTGTATGCTGCTGAGTTTATTAGAAGCAGTATTTATGTGAATTCTTTAAAATTATATTAAAAAGATAATTATTATAGGACGGTAAGGGAAAGTTGTGTGCACATCGTATAATAATACCATTGTTCCTCCGCTTGCCTCCATTCCAAGGCCGGAACGAGGGAGAGGGACAAAGGTGGCATTTGCCTCGTGCGACTAATGATTATAATATAATATAATATTTTTCCCAAATAACAATATATTTTCTTAAAATTTTATTCTCTATCGTGTATAGTAGGAATTTATTAAGATGGCAAAACTTTTATAATAACAAAATATTTTTAATACTTCTAGCACTGGTCAAGACCCGAGAGACGAGTAAGAGACCTCAGTATTTGGTGCTTACGTCATCAATAGTCTATTTTTAGACCATTTCCAATTTTTTTTTTCAACAAGAATCGAAAGGGACGGTTTTTACGTCTTATGATAAATTAAAACCTAAATTTAGAATTTTTGGCCCTGATGGTTTTTTCAAAAAACCACGTCGATATCTTTGGTCACTGGGAATAAGTTGGAAAGTGTTTAATCACAACTTTTCAGAAGAAGACTTTTAAAGCTTTGAACTGTTGCTGTAAATAAAGTTTAAAAAAAAAAAAAAAAAAAAAAAAAAAAAAAAAAAAAAAAAAAAAAAAAAAAAAAAAAAAGCTATTGTCATCAATACAGCTCAAATAGCATTCTAAACATAATGCTTTGAAACAAAATTAAGTCTCTGAAACATTTTTTTGATTACCTCTAGTTATCAGATTGTTCATCAGAGCTTACCAAATCATTCACGAGACTAAC
Organism: Rhaphigaster nebulosa; assembly: GCA_948150685.1. Classification (NCBI taxonomy): domain Eukaryota; kingdom Metazoa; phylum Arthropoda; class Insecta; order Hemiptera; family Pentatomidae; genus Rhaphigaster; species Rhaphigaster nebulosa. The sequence goes on along the minus strand of OX411306.1, from coordinate 143,229,430 downwards.
CTAAGTTTATTCACTCTTACCATATTATGCATTTCATAGCAGTCAAAATTGATTAATTATTTTCTTCGGATTGTTTCATTTATTAGGATAGCCTATTTATATAAATGAAATTGGTATTGGAGAGAAAACGGCTATTAGTACGTAAATACTTTTATTCCAATTCACAATTTTTATTTATAATAATAAGAGAGGGAAATTACAGAACATTTTTAGCAAAAATTATAAAAAGGATTTATAATAATGCAAAATTTGTATTTTACATTTTCAAATTCTAGAACTTTTAAGAAATATTATGTAATAAGAAAAAGATTTTTTTTTTTTTTTTATCATAATGCAAAAGTATAGAACTAAAAAAGAATTAAAAAGATAAACCGGTTTTAACGAGAGAGAATGTTGATTTAGCAATTTAAAAATTTAACTACTTGTGTCGTTTTCTTGTGATTGATGCTACTTCAAAGTATAGTAAATAGAGTTGACCGAGAACATGCGCTGATTTACGAGTTACCAAGAAACCCAAATCTATATAATTCGGTAAGAATTTGTAATCTTTTTGAGCTGTGAGTTCTTCACAGTGCGTAAAATGCTTAGGAAATGATCACAGTTCACTTAACTCATTTTGGCCATTTTTCGACTTACCAACTTATTCCCTCTGACCTTAGAGTATAGCCTGAAAAAAAAAATACAGTCATCGAACTCCATATTAATTATTTATGAATCAGAATATATCTAGAAAATCTCCATCTTTACAAGAAAAGGTATTATCAGAGATACCGTAAACCTGGATGAAATGAGAATGGTTGAGAATAGCCAGAAGTGGGGAAAATTTGAATTTTACTCTCAAAATCTTCCCAGTATTTTATTTTTATTTTACAGGTGATTAATTTGAGCTTAGATAATTGAATACAAGCTAATATATTTTCAATAATTTATTCTGCAGAAAAAAATTAAGTACACTTTGCTATGTTGAGTAATATTAGCTATGTTAGTAACACCTTTCGTACTAGAGCTTTCTTCAAAAACCTTATGGCGTGTTGTGGTGTTCGGAAACATTCTTTTGCGAATAAAGATTATCAATTATTTCGTGAACTAACTGAAAATATTAGCAGATTTTCTAACATAAGCCAAAGTTCCTTTCATTTCTGCAGAGACTATGGCCAAATTGATTTATGGCCATTGTCACTCTTTGCTCAACATACGGCTATTTAGTGATGTACACTGGCCTCTTGGATAATACTAACCTCGTTAATCCGAACCGTTCCGTAATCCGAACCCCCTTAAAAAAAAGGAAGTTTTCTGAAGATTTAATTTGAAGCATACTCTAACATTAAATGATACCGTATGAATTATATACACCTTACTTACATTTAGGCTTAAAACACGTTTAAATTTTTTAACTACTCCCATATTTCTTATTCTTAGCCACAGGTCAATATCATAAAATGAAACCATGTAAAGAAACAAAAATTGATCATTTTGGGAAGTTTAAAAGATTACTTTTATGGCTATATTTACCCCAGCCTTTAAATATGTGAATTCGTATGGGAAAAAATCTGGTGCGGTGCGCACATCACACAACTTTCCCTTACCGTCCTATAATAATTATCTTTTTAATATAATTTTAAAGAGTACTTAAAATTTAAACAATACTTGAAATAAACTCAGCGGCACCCACTTCTTCACATCTTGACCCATTTAAGTACAAAAAAGCAGTGCTTTTAAACAATTTTAGTACAACAATTCTGTTCACTACCTATATATTTTAAGTTTGTCAAGTTGACAATATATTTTAAAGGTTTCGGTTTAGATTCTCTGGAAACATTTTCTTTCCGTTAAATATTATAAAAGTAGAAATTATTAAGTTAATTTCCGGTTTTGTATTCTTAAATTACATTATTACAGACGGCATTGTTGAAAACAGATTGGCGGATTGGTAAGAGGAGGTTCGGTCGCATACGTCTCCTTTCGGATGCGCTCGGTTATCCGTCTACGGTCATATACTCCTCATAAAATACGCTGTATCTTTGCCAATACTGCCCGGATTTGATGATCCTTGGATTGCATTTTAGATGATTTAATTATCTTTCATACAATTATATATATAATTTACCATAAAATGCATACTTTTTAAGCTATCGAAAATTTCACAGGTTTGACGCTCTGTAGGTTCTTTATTGTTAGTTTAAGCTTAAATTGTAACCGGACCTTTTTTGTAGGTAAATTTAAGGGAGAGAACATTTCAGTTAGCCGGTAGACTAAATACTGAAATAGCCTGGAACAAAATAGGCACAGACACCGAACATCGTTTATCATCAGGAGGTTCTCAGGTAAAATTTACCTTAATAATCAATTAAGGTTTTTCAATGCATAACATAGTTATGTTATAATTAATAAATTATTTATTAGTATTCCACTCATAACAATATATATTCCACTAAATAAAAAATGGCCAATTCTTCATAGTATATCTTTTGTAATATTTATTCTATAGAATATTGATTTATTTTCGTATATACTAACAAAATAATGAATTAATAATAGATTTTGCTATCATTTCTATCTTTCTCATACGAAGGACTAATAATTTATTGTTAGGAATAGCGAATAAATAACGTTAATTTTTGTTTACGTCTTTTGAATTTTTTTTTTTTTTGGAAATCTGTATAAGAATACAAGAATATATTTTAGCAATATACAAGAATATATTTTAGCAATATACAAGAATATATTTTAGCAATCTACAAGAATATATTTTAGCAATATACAAGAATATATTTTAGCAATATACAAGAATATATTTTAGCAATATACAAGAATATATTTTAGCAATCTACAAGAATATATTTTAGCAATATACAAGAATATATTTTAGCAATATACAAGAATATATTTTAGCAACATATCTCATCCCTATGTCATCAGACAAGTTTAGCTTATAGTTAAACTTTTTGATATCAAGAATCAGGAAAAAAGAAATCTGATATTTTTCAATGCATGTCTCATCCATTATTTATGCATGTCTTCATAGATATTTAAGTTTCCATAAATAAATTACATTATTAGCAATTGATAATTACTAGCTGCTGGTTCAGTCATTAAATCCACTCATTTCTTTCCTACGACTGAAAATATTAATAAGATTATTAAGAATAGCTCATCTGTATTTTCAAAGCTGATTACAATGTTGTCCCCTTGCATATACTGAAGTCGGTTAATCCAACGAATCACCATAATTGTAAAACTACTTAAAGCATTACAAATTTTTCAATATTCTCATAAAAATAAACACGATATGAGTAACTTTGGGACTACTTCAGTGAAATGAGGTTTTTTCTATTGGTGCAGCCATGTAAAACTACTTGTCAAGTGAAAATCGAACAAGCTGTTATCTGCTATGATATTACAATAAATGTGTATCGGCAACTAACTGAAAATTCATATCTGGCCACTATATATCATTGAATGTATCAACATATTAATTATTTCCAAAATTAACTTAATTACAAAAGCTGAATAAGTTTTATAGATTGTGTTGTTAAATTTATTTTGTTTTTAAAAGAGCAAAGCCGGTGAGAATACGGTGAGATAAAGCCGATCTAATACCTTGAGCCCTCGGAGCCCCTCTAATCCTTTCTTAATTGGCACGAATCGGGGTATTGCCACTTCGCCACTCCCAGTTCCTCAACAAACTTCAACCAAAAATTGCTTTTTAATTTATATTTCAAAGTTAACTTCCATGTTTCATTTATTGAGTCAAGTTATAGGGTCGAATTTTGAATTCGTAATAGCATTTTAGTAACCATCAACCTGGGTGGGAATGACTCTTATTAGACCAGCAATCACCTATGGAGCGGAAATCTGGTGTTTTTCACAAGAGGATTGACGTAAACTAAAACTATTTAAAAGGAAATATTTGTGATGCTACAAGAGTTAACGGTGATTGGAAAATTAAGAGGAATAGTGAAATCGAGACTATATTAGAGAATAATAAAATTATTAACTGTATCAAGGCAAGTAGGCTGAGATGGGCAGCTCTGCCCATCTGCGTTGTCAGAATGCAATACAAGAAACGCAGTTCAGTGGAAAGAGGAAAAGAGGAAGACCGAGAAGCAGATGGAAGGATGAAGTGGAGAGAGACGCGTTTATATTAGATATATACTTTTTTTGTGAAATTAAAAAGAGGTTGTTTTTTACCTACGAATATGTTTCTTTGTGTTAAAACTCCTTACCTGTTGTTTGTAAAAATGAGAAAATCAAGATTATAAGTTATTAGACTTAGTCGGCTATAGATTTTCTTTTGATTCAAAACATCTGTATGTGGCCAATATCTTAATTTTAATGGAAAAATCCCAAAACACATCTGTCAATTTAAGAATTTGTCCTAAAAAATTCTATAATAAGACCTACGATTTTCCTTTTTCAAATTATATTTAAGTATTAAAGGCCCATTTCGAAATTAAAAAAAAAGCAATAACCAATTGCAGAGTGAAAACTCTGAATACCGTTTTTTGTTTGCACTCAGTTGATTTTTTATTGTTATTTTTTTTTTACAAGTCATGGATTAACATAAAAAATAACAGGAGTGTTTTATGTCCAGCTCGTCCATAAAATTTTTATTCATAGAAATCATTTAAAACAGAATAAGTTTTAATATCTTAATCCTAATTCTAAAGTATTTTTCCATTAACATTTGTTGCAGTATATTCCCCACCAAAAACACAATTTTCCGAATCGCAGGCCAATTCCTTCCTGAACTCCTTAGGCCATCGATTCCTTATAGGTGCAGACTTGAATGCCAAGCATCAGCAGTGGGGATCCAGAACCACAAATTCCCGAGGGCGGACATTGCTTTCTGCACTTATTTCCCATTACTGTAATATCCTTTCTCTCGATACTCCTACATACTGGCCAACCGATCCCAACCGCAACCCCGATCTCCTAGACTTCTTTATGCACAAAGGTCTAGGACCACTAAATTGTTCCGTCCAACGGCTAGATGACCTCTCCTCAGATCATAACCCTCTAATCCTAACCATTTCCTTATTACCTATTCCAAAATCACTTCCGCCTTCATTCATCAGAGGTCCAGTTAACTAGAACCGGTTCCGTTAGATCATAAACCACAAAATAGACGTCAGAGTCTCCCTAAAAACCCCTCAAGACTTAGATGAAGCTATAAATTCCTATACCACCCTGATCCAAGAAGCAGTTTGGTCAGCATCCTAACTTCTTTCTTCCACTAAAGACCGCAAGAATCCTTTACCCCAAGAACTCCGAGATCTTATCCAAAGCAAAAGACGTTCTAGGACCCTCTGGCAAAGAACCAGGCATCCTGACGATCGGAAATGATATAATTATTATTCCAGGCTGGTTAAAAAGAAACTAGCAACCCATAGATCCCAATCCTACAATTCCTACTTTTCCTCATTATCTGCTACTGATAACTCCCTCTGGAAAGTAACCAAAAAATCCTTAAATACCACTATATTTCCCATCCCCTCCGACGTGATGATGGCTCCTGGGCTTCGGCAGATGAGAATAGAACAGAGGAATTTGCCAGACATCTATCCAATATATTCACTCCCCATCCTGAACACCATCCCACCCTTACAGCTGAAGTAAAAGAATTCCTCTTCTCACCAATCCCACTCTCTCCATCTCCTAAAGCTGTTAACCCGTCTGAGGTTAAATTCCTTATAAATAGATTAAAATCCCGAAAATCCCTTGGTCACGATCTCCTCACATCCCAAATCCTGCGACAGCTTCCAAAAAAAGCAATTATATTCCTAACCTACCTATACAACTGGATACTTCGCACGACCCACTTTCCCCTAATATGGAAACACTCATCCTTTTTCTTAAACCAGGCAAACCTGTCAATAATATCTCATCTTATAGACCAATAAGCCTGTTCAAAAGTATTTGAAAAAATACTTCTCAAACGCATCCTACCCTTCCTTGAATCCCAAATAATCCCTTCATACCAGTTCGGATTCCGCCCTAGACATTCCACGGTCGACAAGGTCTTCGCGTTGTGGACCATATATCCTTTGCACTTGAAATCAAGCAATATTGCACTAGTGCCTTTCTGGACGTAGCGCAAGCTTTCGACCGGGTATGGCACGATGGCTTGCTTTTCAAGCTCAAAATCCATCTACCTCAATCCTTATACTTAATCCTTCGATCCTACCTTTCTAACCGAACCTTTAGAGTTCGCTGTGGCACTGAATATTCTAATTTTTACCCAATCAAAGCCGGAGTTCCACAAGGTAGCGTCTTAAGTAAATCCTCTCTATCCTATACACCGATCATCTTACTTTATTAATTTTTACGATCATCTTGATACAATTTGTAACTTCTACATTTAAAAACAAAATCAAAATAACGATTAGAAGAACTAATGCTTCTTGGTCATAGGTTTTGATAGTTACATTTGAATTATAGTTTAACAAATTATATATTATTTATTTTTAAATGTTAGTATTATATGATACATGTTTCTGATATCATTCCGGTACTGATCACCATACTTATACAGTTGCTGTTTAAGAAAGGGACTATTATCCGTTAATATGTTAAACCGTATAAGGTTCAGATATTTCGATATACCAACAAGCCATAATTGAAAAAAAAAGGAGATTAAATGTTAGACAGAAATAGTGTTTTTCGGTTAGAATGGGTTGCACTTGGGCAAAATGATTTAAGTCGAAGAAGACAGAAATTCGCTGAAGCCAGGCTCAAACTGGGAGGCCTTAGCCACTAAGCCACTTCGTAAAACAATTGCCCAACTTGACGGCACCTCGCCCTGAAGCACTGATGTTATAGACCATCAATATAAGCCGCTCTGAAGGAGAGTATTGTCACCTGCTATGAACAGATCTGAATGGATTTTTGTAACAATAGTAGAAAGCATAATTAAAGTGATCAGGCATAAACATTTATTTTTATTTTTTGTAATATAATGCTTCAAGACATCCGTTGAAGTGGATTTGGAACAAATTTTTATAGAATTTTTGATCACTTTAGTAAATTTAATTAATTTCATAATATAATTCAAACAGTATGTAAAATATGGTATCATTAGAATTGTTTTTTTCTTTAATTTTAGAAAACAACAATAGTCATTAGGCAAGGCATGATAAGAAAATAAGCGGATAATCCGATTGATTGAAATGAAAAAAATGGAAACAAAATAACTCTATTTTAGATCACTTAAATAAAAAATAAATGAACTTCATCAATAAATTAATTAATTATCAAAAAATTAATCATCAATCAATAAAGAAAAGAAAAAAGAATAAACACGGAAAAAATATGATGCATATTTAGTGAAATTTGTAATATAATGTTTATCTATACACATAAATAAAGAAAATAAACAAATAAAATTAATGAAATAGATGAAGCACCCCTTTTAAAACTAAAGTTAAATTTGTACAAGGTAACAAAAAAATATTCTCTTAAAAACAGCTTGAAATATATAAAAATAAATTATTTAAGGTTAAATTAGTCTAAGGCAATGCAGGCAATACTCATTAACTATTACGAAAAGAGTAAAAATTAATAATAATAAGAGAAGTAAGGAGTTATGAACCCACTGATGGCCGGTTCTTCAGCGTGGAGAGTTCAGAGTTAAAAAAAATTATTTCGCCTCATCATTCGGCGGAACGATCTTGAATGGCCCTTGAGGATAATATAGTCATGGTTCTAGCTGGAGAACGTACTGAAAAATAAATTGTTCGTTTTAGCGATCTTACACTCACGCACGTAAAGATGTTTCAGACTTGGCTGACACAAGCAGAATGCCTTGGAGAGAGCCGACGTTAGCATCAGTATTGTCTATTTGTATACTGGCTGCACCGGATATCAGATCAGATCATACCGGGCATTTACATATTTCCTGTACTACTTTAAACTTAATGATACTTTAAACTAATATCAAAGGTTTCGTTAATAAACCTTTCTTATTTTTACATAAACACAATTCGTATAATTACAGTTAAGAAACTAAATTAATTTTTCTTTTTTATAGAAACAAAAACAATACATTAGAAAATATTACCAAAATATTTCTTTTTAAATGTGACCTCAGCAACCGACATAACGCTGTTTATTCTTTATTAGATGTCGGCTTGAAGTTTTCTATTTAGGGCTGTGGCTCTTTATCTTCTTTTGTTCCCATTTCGCTGCCACACTTTCCAAGTTTTCAACTTTATTTTCTTTAGGAAGTCTTTTAAAGGGACTTTATTGATTATTTGAATCAGCGTTCTTCCTGGTTAGCTTGCTTACCATTGCATTGGAGCCTCCTGATATTCTTTTTCATTTGTGATGATCCCACAGTGTGAAGGAACCCAGATCAATGTTATTTATTTACCCGTCTGTAAGTTGTCACCAGATGTTTCTTATTTCTATTTCCAAAGCAGTTTTAGGTCTCATATTGTCAATGCTGTGGAGAAGGCACATCTCTAGTTGATGGTTCATGTCGTAAAACGAGCACTCAGCTAAGGCAGGGTATGCACTTTTAACAAAATGCCGTTCCGTTCCTCCGTATCGTATCACCGATCCAAACATTGTTTCGAAGAACAAGATAGCCTTCCGAACATCGCTCCGTACGAATTGGACATGGGAGGGCGATCGTTCTTCTAAAGTTGTGGTTGAGTTCTCGTCCCAGTATCAATCATGGCATCTCAACAGCAAGTGGCATCAGCCGCGTACATTTTGATTGATTACCTTTTGAAAAAAAGGAAGAAAAAACCGCGTTGGTGGACAGCAAACTTTTATTCAAACCGGAAACAATTTGGTGGGAACAGTCTGTTGGCTGAGGTAAAGTTAAAGGTCAGCAGCCTATACAAGAATTTTATTCGGATGCATCCGACGGATTTTGAATTCTTGCTACAGAAAGTAAGTCCGAAAATCGCGAAACAGGACACGACCTTTCGATGAGCAATTTCCGTGCAGGAAAGGCTCGCGATGAGCCTGCGGTTTTTGGCTACGGGCCACTTCTTTAAAATCTTACGATACCTGTTCAGGATGTCAAAATAGGTAATCAGTGAGATCGTCCCGGAAGTATGAAAGAGTTACTTGAAGACTACATGCCGGCAACTCTATTACTTCCCTGTAAAGAAAGTATTGTAATCGCGAAAATTTTCGGTTTTCAGATTTCAACATAAATATCCATTTTTACCATCTCTGGATCCAATTTAACTTGTTTCGTCGTGAAGTCTTCGTACATCGTGTATCTCGAAATACGTACGTGCGTATCTCGCAAGTTACCAGACGACTATTATATTTAACAATTTTTATAACGATAATTTTAAACACCAGTTTTAATATCAGTAAACTGCCTTTCTCATGGCTCTCCAATGTCTTAGACCACACATATTGTACATCCGGAAGTCCTACCATCTGGCAACACCTTGTCAATGTCAGGTCGGCTGACCATTGACCAGAGATCTGCTCTCTTTCTACCGGAAACCCTGTCGAGCTCTAATTCTTGATTAGCCCACCCAGTGTAGGAACTTGTCCCTCCTTCTTCTTGCAACTTCATCCCCTCTCCATTCTCATCCCTGTAAAATCTTTACAGATTTACTGAATAGGCATTCCATATCAGAGTAAGCCATGGTGTAAGATAGCTAAGATATTGTAACTTAGTTTGTGAGAAGTCTTTTATCATTATAACATTTCCTTCGACAATTAAAGTATATCTTAAAGTCTTCACTGTTGGGTGTTCCTTAATTCGCATAACTCAAAAACGGTTAACAGTAGAAAGTTAAAATTTTGTTTTTTGTGTTTGTGTTTAAACCTACCTTTTTGGTCACTATATGATTGATTGCCGGAAGTGGTATTACTTTACTTTAAGGCCATTATTGATTTTCATCAAAAGTTATATTAAAATATAATGCAAAACTTCTCAAAATAGATATTTAAGACTCACATATTACTATAAATAATATAATAAATTTTGGTTAACATTGGCAGACCGGAAGTGGTACTTTACTTGAAGGTCATATTAGACTTTCATCAAAAATTATGTTAAAATATAATGTTCTATTTGGTAAATAGAACTTTTATATCAATATAAATGTATTTATTAGAATTTTAGTTTAAATTGGTGAGCCGAAAAAGGAACTTTACTTGAAGGTAAATTACAAAATCATTGGTTCGGTAATAAATACTACAAACGTGATTTGGTTTCCAATCCAATTAAACATTTTATTACTTGTTTTAAGTGTTAAAAATTAGTGTAAAATACTGGTTTTCCTCTCCATTTGTGAAACGAACAAGTCTGCAGCAGGAGAATAAGATATAAGTTAAGTGGGTTCTTCCGCTTAAAATGTCGAAACTGTCGATTTCCAATGCTTTATCTAGTGATATTGACAGTTCTAATGTTGTCACGGAACACGAAGAAATCTCTTGAAAACTACTTATAATACTGAAATAAAACGGCATATTATAACGGAATGAGACCTCCTGAAACAAGAGTAAGTGTCAATAGATGGATTTTAAGACGCCGAGTGTCGTTTTTGAGATACTGCAATCTTCGGAAACTAGTAACCATGTTCAGAATCACTTTTTGAGTCACCGATTTATGGTTTAATAAGCGTACAAGGAAGTCATGTGTTGTCCACATCAGATATTTTTTATCATTCTAGAATTTTGTTTAACATTAAATCATTAAATATAGCACTAAAGTTTTATTTGTTTCTCCTAAGCCTAATGCTCTAAATCCCAAGTTAATTTTTTCGGCCATTTTAATAACACAGGAATATCAAAAGCGTATAAAGTTTGTTGTAAAAGTTATTCGTAACATAAAAATATTAATAGTTGTTTTAAAATGTTAACTAAAGACTGGAATATGATCATTGGGCATTTTTAGGTTTTATGAATATATTGAAAAATTTAATGCATTTATATTATATTAGAAGGGAATTCCCCGAATTCAAAGAACGGAGGAACGGTGCTACCTTCGATCCCGTCCACACTAGTCTCACCCCGTTTCGAGCACTTATTTGATGCGAAAGTGAAAACCCGCCAGCGGAGCGATCGGTCCCGATCTGTTCTTCTGAACATCATTTCTTTGAAGTTTTTCCGCCCCGATTCTAGGATCTTTTCGGTTCGGAGGAACGGAACGGCGGTTTGTTACACGTACGTACGCGGCCTAACACCTCAATCAACTCACCATTCGGAATTCGGCAAGCGGTTTCTCGACGAGTATTTGCTGAATCTTTAATATCTGGCGTCGAATTTAAGCCTTGTTCACAACAGAACTCGATGTTGCACGTCTTTGTTACGTAGCTGTAATGAATCGAGTCTGAATCAGCGCTGCTGGGATCCTGACCCGCAACATGTCTCTGTATCATTCATGCAAGCAGTGTTATGCGGGTCGAGTGCCATCGGAATGGGATTCTCAGAAACGATGTTGAGCAACATTGCATGTCTGATCATTGCATGTGCGTGCTCAGAGAAAATTTTGTTCATTCATAATTGTCATAATGCTATTGTCATCTGTCGTGGTTTTTGCAGTATTTTATATTTTTTATTATGTGGACGGTTGAAATGACTTTAAAATTAATAGAAGATATTCAAATAAACAACTGTTTGTGGGTTAATATCCATATACACTACAGAATCCGGAATAGGTATTTAATAATCTGTCAGAAAAGTTTGGCGTTTTAATAACAGAACTAGAAAAAATTCACACCTTGATGTGTGTATTCAAAACGATGATACTTCCACGAAGTTCTGAGATAAAGAACAATATTCAGTTGAGTCCGACACATTTGGGACGAGGTATGTCGGATTATAGAGGTTTGTCGGATTAGAGGTAATTGCATTAAAACATAAACTAGTATGTTTATAATGATAGATATACGCATACTACATATGTGCACATATTATATAAAAAAAATTAAAACAGATTTTACATATTAACAAATAAGCAACAGAGAAAAAGCAGAAATCGCACAATTGCAGAAGCCCTTCATTTATCCTGTTTTACCATCTTCACTATCACGATTTTTGTTTCATATTCAGCTTTTTAATATTTTTACATATTATACCACATTAAATGTTATGTATATTCATTTTCTACTTCCATCGGGTTCAGACATAATTAAACTGTAAGTAGGAACTTTAAATACTACAAAAACTGAAAGCATTAAAAAAATATGCTTTACTTTGAAAAGTAATAATAACGTGTAATAGACGGTTAGAGACTGAGACATTAAAATTTCCCATCGACAAGCGGGGACATGAAAATTTTAGGTACCCAGCAGCACAATGTCGGAATAATAGACGTGTCGGACTGCTGAGAATCAACTGTACTTTTTTTTGTAATCTTGAAAATATGCATGAGACATGTTAAGGAATCTCCGCTAGCAGTACCGCAGGATGGTTCCAGACCTCACTATTGGCACATTCTTAACTGTAAAATTCATATTTTGTTCACTGATCTTGCATCCAAATATTTGTATAAAGTATTCAAAATCTCTTGGCATCATCTTTAAATAATTGTCAACACCAATGTCACAAAAAAAAAAAAAAAAAAAAGACTACATAGCAAAAGTGATGGACGTTTTTGATTGTTAATATTACTGATAAGGCAACTTAAAAATGTTAATTTGAACGAATAATTACTTTTTACATCAGTTAATTTTATTCCATTATATAGAAAAACGTAGCTTCATTCGGGCGTATTAATCTACTGTATCTAATTGCTTTTCCAATATGGTTGTCCTCTTTATCATCGTAATTATATTTGTCAACTTTATCATTATCATGATAGCATATTTGTTAATATTCCGTATTGATGCATATGTGGTGTGCTATATGATAGAGTATGTGTGCTACTACTGTAAGTATCGACTTGTGCACGTGGCCGATATTAATGTGTGTTTATCGCGTGGATGGTTGTCTATATCAGGAGTAATTACATGCCATATTATTACCGGTTGCTAGATTGTCGAGCGATAAGGCGGTGCTCCGTGCTGATTGGCTGGTTCTGTTAGAGCCCTCACGTTAGCAAACAATTATGCCATTTGTAAACGACAGGTCAATAAGCCATGTTCTCATCAGCATTTAGATAAGCCAATCTCAACATCTGATATCTGCTTTCGGGGGTCAATACTTCTAATTAATTATTTCATTTAATTGGAAGGATGAAATTTTATCTTTATGAGGAAATAAGTATAAATATATTAAATATTTATTTTCCAGAAATCATTAAGAATATATCGTCCGAATATGAAAAACAATATTTTTCAGGAATGAAAAAAATCGTTGTCTTTTACTGTATAATGATCACCTTCGATAGTCTTTTTTGTTTGTGTTTATAAAGAAAATCCATCAGAAATAATTAAAAGTAGGGCGAATCTTTAACAGAGAAGAATACAACGATTATTTTGCTCTCCTGAAAAGGAGTGATTTTCATATTCGTAAGTTAAGCATGGGAACGACGATATCGTTAATAGTTAATTTTACTGCAGTTGTTCTCATAAAAATAATGATCCAATATTTTTGTAATGAAAAGGAGAAATCCAATGAACATACAGAACATATTTTCAATTAATAGATACAAATAAAATTAGTCACTTTACTTTTCTAAAATATTGATAATCAAATTTAAGACATGAACTGAAACAAATAAATATTAAGCACCAATCTCTGTTTCCTTTTTATGTAAAGCCTGAAATTAAACATTTAAAACTGTTACCTTTCTGAGAACAAGCACTCTAGGTGTGATATGAACATGGTGACCATAAGTCCCAAATTTCCTAAGATAATCCCAAATTTTAGCAGTGCGTCTCGGTTTCCGGGATAAACTATATTTTGTCCCGGATTTTCACCAAATAAATTCATTTCCGAAAAAATAGTCATAGTAGAGATTTTTTTTTTAAGCCCAACCTACATTTTTTTGGGAACCCTGAAGATGAGGCAAATGACCTCGAAACGTTAGGCTTGGTGTAATAAGTTTAAGCAAATTGAAGTGAGCAGGGAACTGGGCATGAAATTCAATCCAGGATCAACCAAAGAATTAATGTTGCATGTGATCAGCAGCTTGACGTTTGGCAATTTTGAACAGTAGATATGACAACTACCAGATATGTAACACTGTGGTAGGGAAGAGAGAAGTAGGCAAAGATGTGAAGCTACACATCTTCTAGACAGTTTTAATTACCTATACTTTTGTATGGAGCGGAGAGTTGGATATTAACAGACCGACAGGAGAGCAGAATCACCGCTGTCGAAATGAAATTTCTGCGAAGGACGATTGGGAAAACAAGGAGAGACCGAATTCGCAATGAAAGGATTCGTCAGGAACTGCAGATAGTCCCACTGAAAGAGCTCCTAGAAACTCGTCAGCTAAAATGGTTCCGCCAGGTTATCAGGATGGACGACCACAGAGATCCTCTAAAGACCATGGAAAATGTCCCAGATTGCAGAAGATCTAGCGGTCGCCCTAGGATGTCCTATCTCGATTACATTGAACGGCTCTGTAGGGCAAGGGGGAAGGACCTCCGACAGGCGAGGAATCTAGCTAGAAATAGGGAAGAATGGAATTCCTGGCTGAATGCTCCTCTACGCTGCAAGGCACTAAAGAGGGAAGCCAAAGAAGAAGAGAAGATATGACAACTCTACTACGAAAAACAATCGAGTCAGTTGTCTAAAAGGAAGAGTTTGGCTGGAGTAGATTTTCAAGAATTCAAAAAATTACCAACAATTATGTGATCAAAAGCATGAAAAAACTGGGTGTAACCGTCTGAAGTAACTTCATACGTGAATTATCCAATAAAATATGACAAATGTTTGGAGGCTTTCACGAAAATGACAACATTAAACGTGCCAAGTGCGAAATCTAAACATTTTTGGACTTGGTTTTATTTTTCGCCTATAATTCCTAATAAGACCGTTCAATCGCAAAAATTTGTCATGTAATAAACTAAAGAACATTAAATTATCCTTCTAAGGAATACCATATAATAATTTGATTAAGCATTGAGGTCGAAAACCAAGGTCACAAGAGAGCAATTTTTCCAACTTTGTCAAAAACAACCAGATTACCAAACATGATCTGTAGCTTGGAAATGAGTTCTCTGAGAGAAAAACACCTAAGATAAAAGTTGTAAAGCATTAAATTCTGCGTCCATTGACTACCATTTTATATTATATATAATTTTTGATTCGGTCTGGTACACTTCTCGAAATTAGCAATTTTCCTATCTCCGCCTATTGGCATCTTAACACAATTGAGATATCGTTTTGGATTGCGAACGGTGGAATAATTTTGATTTTTAGGTATGAATATGTATTGGTCCTCTCTTGAATAATCCAAGATCTGTCTTGAAAAATCGCTAAGAAAAAGCACTTTTTTTTTATTTATTTTTCAGTAACTCGCTTTTAGTGCATTCCAGGTAAACATGTGTCGTTACCAAGAGAGACAATACATATAAAATATCTAAAAATCAAAATTATTCCACCATTTGCAATCCAAAATAATATTGGAATGGTGGAATCGGATTATTGCCAATTCCGAAAGGTGTACTTGACCGAATTTAAAAATTTGATTCTCCACAGCATTTATCTTTTGAGTATTTTCATAACAGCAAATTCTGATCCAGCCACACGCTTCCTGTTAGCAACCAACTCGATGGTTTTTAGTAACGCAGATGTCATACTTACTGTTGGAAATTGCCAAACCTCAAGCCGATGGTCACATGCTTAATTCTTTGGTTGATTCTGGTCCAACGTTTCGAGGTCATTTACCTCATCTTCAGGATTCATGTGTAAGCTTATTAGTGTTCACAATTACCTTAATGAACTTCATATAATTAATCTTCCATAATAAATTAAATTGTTATAAAATAGAGATATATACCAATTTTCTATCTCCTCACCATAATTTAACAACCCATTGTTCAATGATGGCATATAATAATAAACACCCTATCGTTATTGCTTCCATATACAAAATATAAAATTAGGTAGTTATTTTAAATATTAACTATAGGCTTGAAGAAAACGAGACAGTGAAGTTGGAGTGAGTGAAGAGGAGCGCCTGCTATGGTAATGGGAAATAAAGCAGTAAAAAGTTAGGCTCATAAATATGCAGCCACTGACTGCTACATTTTCCCTTTCAGTGAGGACTCGTATCCATCCCCTACCTCGCTGCATCTCACAGCAATATCTATAGAGAGTACGTTTCAATCATGAGCTAATTTTTACAATATAATGACTACTTGAAAGTAACTATTATCGTTATTTTTATTTATTTTTTTATTAGAATCATACAAACAATTTTTACTTTAAAACTATAATGTATAAAACTATGGTAATTTTTTTAGGACATTCAGCGAAACATACATGTCAAAAAATCCTCTTTCATAAATTTAAGTAAACTTCATATCGGTAGCTCTATGTATTTCATAATTATTTCTAATCACTTTTTTTTTTTTTTTTTTTTGCATATTGAATATATTTATACCTATTAGTCAAATTTGTATCAGAATCGTTCACTAGTTTCTATAATTCTCCTCATAGGTTAAAACAACAGTGGATCAGAAACTTTCCTAAAATATTACTATTGGAATCCTGGCAGATACCAGCTTCTCTATTCAAGTCTTGAGCATTTATTTCCATTGTACTTTTAATTCCGAATGGTTTCAAAGCCAAGTTGAAAGAGAAGCAATGAAGTCTTGATGTGCCCTGAATTCGTGGGAGCGGGCTGGAGGATCCTGAGGCTGATTGAAAATACCTTACATACTGGTATGTATGACTGTGTGAACGGATATTTTCCTATCTTGTTCCAATTGTATAAATAAATATGAAGCTAAAATATTGTTACCTATTACACAAAAGTGAAGTCAATTTTTATAAAAATAATGATTCAGTCCCGCGGCAGTTTCTAAAAGGCTAAGGGGTAGCCCAATTGAGAGCTCTGATCCTCCCCTACCCTTCCGATTTATTCATTCACAAACACTAGGTACCCATTTTGTTTTATTTGGCCGAAGGATTCTGTCTTATTGATTCACAGTATGCTCTGAAATCTCGTAGAAGTTCCTGTCATTTTTCATATTATGTATTTAAACATAATTTTTATTTGTAAAATTAAAACTTTTAAATAAAAATTATTCCTTTAAAAAAATTCTAGTTTAATTTTAATTTTTTTAAACTGAAAAAAAAGTTTTTGGACTAATTGGACTGAAATTCTTGATATATATAGCAATGAATTTGTAACTCTTCATAAGAAACTGATATTTGGTGATCCAATCAAATGAATATAGCTCATAAGGGGGAGGGGGAGTAATTTCAGTTTTATTTGATACATATTAAAATCTAATGCTGTATTAATAATAATCGTTCTTGAATGTCTGCAATGCCTAAAATTGAGCTTAGAAATTTATTTTTATAAAAAAATCCAAGAAGCTGGTTTTTGATTAGTGATGTTAGATTAGTTGTAAAATTGAATACTTGTTGTGTGAATATAATAATTATATTCGCAAAAATATATATTAAATTAATAGATATTTCCA
This sequence comes from Rhaphigaster nebulosa, assembly GCA_948150685.1. Taxonomy (NCBI): domain Eukaryota; kingdom Metazoa; phylum Arthropoda; class Insecta; order Hemiptera; family Pentatomidae; genus Rhaphigaster; species Rhaphigaster nebulosa. The sequence goes on along the minus strand of OX411306.1, from coordinate 143,211,905 downwards.
TAATAAAACACATAATTATAATAAATATTCTTTTCTTTTTTTTTCTTAATAATTATTAAATTGTAATTAAAAAATCAAAATTCATTAACACGAAATACTTTATTCGAAACTTACATTTACATTTCATTTATAGAAAATACTGTTAATTAAATTAAATTGTCTTGATTTAGTCTATACTATCTATGTGTATATTTTTTCTTATTCGTTCTCAAGTTTGTTTTCCTTCTTTATGACACTAATGTATTATTTACAAAAAGCTAGTTTAACAATATTTCCCAATTCCCAAATATTTGTTCTGTGTTTTTTTATTAGTTTCATCTTGTAAAAAATAATGCATTGAATTCCAATTTGAACTACTCTTTAAAGTGAAATTTTAAACCATCATAATTATTATTAATTTGATTACTTTTTTTTATTAAAGCTTGCAACAAAAATGTATTGGAAAAACAATTTTTATACAAATTTGTATCATGACGTCTGACAAATAAAATTTGAAGAAAAAAAAACTGTTTGGAAAAAGTTTTTAAACATAAAAATTTCGATAATTTATTTTTTTGAGAAAATAAAAATTAAAGATCCTCCATTGCCTATACCAAAAATTATGTTGCTATTATATGAAAATTATTACATATATTGTTTTAAGTAAATTATTTCAGATGATTATTTTCCATCGATTATCTAATAAATTGTACATTTGAAATAAATACCTACTCAAAATGTTTTCTGTAATTTTCGTTATTTTAAAAGGTTACCTAATTGAATGATAAGAAAAATAATCATTCTTGCCCACAAATTTATTTATATTTACAATGTGAATGGGTCTCAATTACTCTCTCTTTACTATTCAAGAATCCTCTTTTTTAATGTTTTGGTAAATTTTTAAATACTTTTATTTAAAAAGTTTTAAACTACCTATGTTTAAAGTAGTTAGGTATTTCAAGTAAATAGTTCAAACTCCAGTATATTGTTTTTGCAACTACGTTGCACCGCATCTTGCAAATTTGATATCATAGTTCTTTTATATCCTTGATCTGCCAGATTGTGTATTTTGGATTTTTGTTTGTGTCTTGTTTATGTATTATTGATGAATCAGGAGGTATCTTGGCCATTGTCTTTTAAACCTGCGTAATAAGGGTAACAAGGGTAAGAAGGAGGAGGAAAGAGATACAACTAATAAATTGGTGTGATTTTAAGTAGAAGAGTGAAATTGTGGTGTATTTGTCGTGAATGCAAGATTTTATTGCAGGAATGTCCATGTCATTATGAATGGTGTGAATCGAAATAAACCATGGGACATTTACGATTTTTCGAGGAATTTTGTATTGTGTTTAAGTTTTAAGTTTAAGATTCATGTTTAAGTTTTTAAGTTCAAGCACTGCAGACACAAGATTATTTTCTTATTATCAATTTAATACATAAAATAATATCGGTCAATAAACATGTTGGCTGTCTATCATCGGCTGAGATTTGCTTAGTGCGAACGGGCTTGGGGTTGGCCCCATTGGCGTTGGTCGTTCATTGGCAATGATTTTCCTCACGTCCACACTATTCGAATTTCGTCTAACGAAGCCGATTGGCGTTGGGGTTGGCCGTGATTTGCATTGTTTGTATGCGCCTTAAGAAACGGTATTGGCCTAGATATCTACTGTAAATATATACATTGGAAACAATAGTCCCACAAGTACCGCGCGCCTGCGGTTATATCGCCATTACTCAGCATCCACTGGCTAACAGTATGAGTTGGTTGCTTTGCCCTTCACAAGAAGGTGAACGATCTGGGAACGGAATATATTGGCTGAATGTCCATCTTATGTTTAAATTTATGAAATAACATATAAACTGTGCTTCTGATGTTCTTTGATTTTAAAAATATTCATTTTAATATTATTTTTATCTTGACTGTATTCTGAAAATATGGAGTGAATTGGCAAATTTATCTGTATCATAACTGTCCTTGAATGTGAAAGTTGTTATATTTGACAATATTCCTCGAGAAGATGTACCTTTACTCAGATTCTTGTTTGATAGGTTAATGTGGAAGCATTAACCACCCGAAAATATCACAAACTAGGGTATCAAAATTGAGCATTCGAATTGGAATTAATTATTCAATTTCTAATAGATAATTTATAATTCTTTGGGCAAACGCATTAAGCTGAAGATAACAAAATTAAATAAATAAGAAACTGTTTTTCAATAAGATAAAAAATCATTCGTAAATAAAAACTCATTCGTTCAAAAATAAGATACTATTTTGTACCGACATTTTATGTTAAAAAATACTGGAAGGGTCAAAAACGAAACTTTGATCAGAATATGGAAAAGGGAGGAATAGAGAACACAAATAACATTAAGAAAGAAAACAACTAAGCAAGACATTGAAAGAATATAAAATCCTGTCGATCATTAGACGGTTGCAAAAAAAAACACAGCAAAATGAATATAATGTTTGAAATAATATTTCATATTTCAAATCAATATTAACAGTTTCTGAAATTTAATTCATCTAGATTATTTATTTTTTATTTTTCGTTCAGGTTAAGCATCTTGTTTTTTGTTAATTCCAAAAAATTTGTGTGTTAATTTATTTTATATTTTGAAATTCCAAACACATATGGACGGAAACTGAAGATGACCTAATAATTGCTACAATATATGTAATAGTGGAAACAGATGCGTACAAATGGTCAAGTAGCAAACGGAGTTATGTCAGTCGATTTCTTCCATTCGATCTTGAGCATAATGATAGAAATTTATGACTAGTCAGAATGTCAGCTGATTGATAGATATCGCCTCTAATCTTAAGAAACTTAAGTTGCTAGTAGATAAATCCATGTCCTAAATCCTCTGTGTAAATATGTATGTAGGGTAGTCGGCCGTTCAGCTGAAATCAGCGAGGCCGATGTGTTAGTTGAGTCAATGCTTACGACTTACCTTTTTTTTCTTAAGTATATTTTTCATTAAGGAAATCATAAAAATATTCAGCCTCAAAATCAAGAGTTTACAAATTACAAATACAGGGCACATTACTGAGAACAAAGATATTTGGAATGTTTTCTTTCATGATGGAGGGAATCTACAAGCCTAATAATGTTCACACCCCATTTTTTTCTGCAGTTTATCCGATATTTTCAATAGGTAATAGGTAGTCAAAAGTTACTATTTACATTCTCATTTATTCAATATGTTTTATAGGATGTTGTCTTAAATCTTCTCAAGTATGATGCAATTCCCAATACCCTTCAGCGTGATGATATTTTGTATCACTTGATGAGAAAATCGTTTCTTCTTCTTCGGGATCACTCTTTGTAAAGTTCACAGTTTTTACTCGGAATTCAATATTTACATGACGAATCATCGATATCGATATCGATTTATAATTTATGTGATTATAAAAATCACATAAAAGCAGAGATCCAAGCTTCGCTTTTATCGCTGCTCACATCGCTTATCACAGCTTTAATCTTAACCCTTCCAAACCCTTCCTATGAATGATCAAATATACTCAAATTGACAACACAAAGTGGACATGATAGAAAAGAAATTGTAGAAATTATTCTTCTAGTAATAGTTCATGATCATAGAGTCTGTAATGTTCAAATTTTATTTTTATTTAGATGGGGAACAATCAAATTGTTTTGATTCATTATGAGTCAAACCCTGAAGAGTAGATACAAATAATCGATTTTTCTTACTGAATTACTCACAACAGCATGATTTTCTCCCCGTTTGCAACAAAAGTAATTCTGAAATCGGGAAAAATAAAATTATATTATTTTTTTTTGCAGTAAATATTAATAATATAAGAAATAAGTATATATATATATATATATATATATATATATATATATATATATATATATTTATATATATGTAATATATATAAGTATGTAATATATATATGTATTAATATATATATAAAATCATGAACATGTTTTAATATCTATTGGTTCATCAAATATTAATTTATTTGACAAAGGGCATTCATTATACATTTTCCTGTTTCGAAAAAACAGACAATTATATCATATGATGAAAGGAGGGTTTGAAACAGGGCATATAAATAAATTGAACTTCTATAAAACATGATTTATTTATAATGGTTGAATATTCAGCAAACGTAAAAGTAATTAAAATCAAGCAATAAAATACATTTTTAATTTAGCTGAATTAAAAGCTCTAAATAATCCAAGCGATAGCAATGTTGCGAACTTCCAATCCTTAATGAATGAAACGTTTAAATTCCACAGAAATAAAAACCGAGAATATCGTAAAAACAAAATAATAGAAATAGAAACTAATAGAATTGAAAACAACGTAAGAGACATGTACAAGGGTATAAACAGATCGCGTAAAAGGTTTGAACCCGCAAAGAACGGAATTAGAAATGAAAATAACAATATCTTGGCCAATCCGAGGGGCATTGTGAATACATTTAAAAAAAACTTTGAAAGTATTTTGAATTCGGGAACTACTAGTCAATCTCTTTTTTCTGAATATTAGAGTGCTCAACCGTCAATTGAAGAACCGATTAAGGAGGAAGTCGAAATAACCATCGGAAAATTAAAAGCAGTGGGAATCGACAACATTTCTAGTGAATTAATGAAAGCGTGCGGTGAAGCTGGAGTTTCTAAAATACATTTTTTGGTTAAAAAGATCTGTGAAAATGAAAAAAGGCCCGGAAGAATGAAAGGAATCTATAGTTATTCCGATTCACAAAAAGGAACCGAAGACGGATTGCAATAACCATCGCGGAATATCACTCCTCCCGCTATGTTATAAAATATTCTTGTTGATCCTAATTAGTCGAATCATGGAATACGCCTAGGAAATTATCGGAGATTACCATTGTAGTTTTAGACGGAACCGATCAACTATCGATCAAATATTTTCCTTACGGCAAATATTAGAAAAAAAAAAATTAGAATTCAACGGTGTAGTTCATCAGCTTTTTGTCGATTTAAAAAAGGCTTATGATTCCATTGATCGCCAGTGACTGTATAACATTTTGATTGAGCAGGAAATACCAAAGAAGTCAGTAAATCTAGTAGGGATGTTCATGACCGAAACATTCAACAATGGTACAATTGGTAATCATTTTTCGGAGAAATTTGAAGTTCGCTCGGGTTTAAAACAAGGCGATTCCCTTTCACCAGTCCTATATGATTTATAGTATGTCATTAGAAAGGTGATGCGTACGGAAATGGGTTTAGATCTGGGTGGTAAAATATCCGTGCTTGAGTTTGCGGATGATTTGGTATCATTAAGTGAGGACGCGGAAACTATAAAACTGAATTCAACAACGTTGATGAAAGATGGTAAAAAGATTGGTCTCAAAATAAATAAGGACAAGACGAAATATATGGTTAGATACAGAAACAGCGGCAATTTTGATGATATAGATATAGGAGAAAATAGGTTTGAACACGTTGAGAAATTTAAGTATTTGGGGTTTATGATTAGTAGAAAAAACGAAATTCAAGAGGAAATAAAGGCGCGGTTAAAGGCGAGAAATGCTTGTTCTTTTTCGGTATCATCATTACATAGGTCGAGCATTTTGTCCAGAAACTTAAAAGTTAGAATATACAAAACTATTATCTTGTTTACAGTTCTGTACGGGTATGTGGCCGCTAACCTTAAAGGACTAACAACGCCTTAAGTTTCCGAGGATAAGGTATTGCGTAAAATATTTGGTCCCAAAAAGGATGAGTCAACTAGAGAATTTAGGAGGTTACACAACGGGGAATTGCGGAGCATGCACCCTGTTAATATAATCGAAGTGATATCATCGCGACGGTTGAAATGGGCTATTAAAGTTGTTGGGCTCAGTAACGAACGAATTACTAAAATGTTAATAAACGCTGAGCCGACTGGTAAACGTCCGATGGGTAGACCAAAACTTAGGTGGGAGGATTGTGTTAAGGGTTGTCTAATGGATTTGGGTTTGGATAGTAGTAGGTGGACCGAGGTATGTAGACAGCGATTGGTGGTATCGGCATCGAACCTTCGGATTCGCTAAGCATTTCTTATTATTATTATTATTAATAAAATAAATTGTTATGTACTGGGTTTTTTCATGAAGGCAAATAAATTTTGTATACCAGAATATATAAATGTCCGAAATGTCATAAAAATAAATAAATGCATGAGATATATGAAGGAATAACTAAAATCTTTAAAAAGAAAAAATAATTTATTCCTGATTTTGGTCCGAAGAAGATCTAAACTGTACTAAGACGATCAGATATGTGACACCTCCAGAAACAAGCTGTTAACAAATAATTATGTGGCATTAATTAAAAATTATAGTTTTTTTCAAACTTTAAGTGATTCACTTTGATTATCAAACTAGTAAGTAACCATTTCCTCATAGCAATTATAATGTTATTAAAAATTATAATAGAAATAGCATTAAATTTGTATATTCATGGTCAATTTATTTTTGGTTATATAGACAGATTTTAATCATTCCCACGCATTGTGGTCAGTTATAAAGTATTTGCTTCTTCATTATTCCTATCCTTGTTGAAGAAAACAAATTGTGTAGCATTTTCTTCAAAATTTACTAACGAACATGGATTCGATATGTGTTTTTGAGTTTACCTTTATGGTCTTTTCGGTTTCCTAAAAAGTTTGACAGTGCAAGCTTTTGAAAATTACGCCATTAAATACTATTTTTAAATAAAGAAGCTTCAAACATCATAACAAACATACGTATGATTCATTTATGGGTATGTCCCGGTTGAACAATTTTTTATTGTATCATTGTTTTATGAAGAAAAATTTTAAAGATTCGAATACATCAAGATTACCACTCAGATATCCGATTTTACAAAATTTATTTATTTTCCAATATTATCGAACTTATTTATTATTTTTAAAAAATTAGTAAAACCTAATACTTACAGATACTAAAAGCCTCCTGTTCAACGTGAGGAAACCACATAATACCATATCTGGATAACGCAACCACACTGATTGTATAAGCATATTGACCTGTAAAATAGGTGAATTATATTATATTATTATATTATATGTGTTATATCATTTATTAAAAACCGTTCTACTAACAAAAAGTAAGAGAATATTGTTATGTCATGATATATTTAATTTCAAATTCTCAAATTTATCAGTCCAGTAGTAAAAAAATTATCGTATTCCAACAATTCGATTGAAACAGTTTGTGATTTTTCTAGAACGGATCAATTTACAGCGTACAGATTTTCGTAAGCTTGGCTTTAGGCATTAGCTGATGATTTTTATTTCGGAATATTTTCAAAATAACTTTTTTTCTCCCCTTTGTTCATTTCTCCCATGTTATTCATTTCTTATTACTCGTTAATTTTAATATTACTGTTTTGTTTTTTTACAGCATTTACTTCAATGCCTAGTATATGAAGATACCCAACTCTAACAAAAGATACCAAAAAAGTTTATTTTTAAGAAAAAATGAATGAAATTGTTATTTGACGGCTTATAAGATGTTCCTTAGAAAGGAAAATTTAATATTGGATGATGAGATCATATGGCAAGGTAGGCTTTAATAGGTTAACTGAGTTTGATGATATTTATTATTAATATTTACAATTGATATTTATTATTTCAAAGAAATTTATAGTTTGATTAATTAATAGAATATTGAAAAATCTCAATTAGTTTTCCTCAAAATTATTATACTTTTCTCTATAAATAAGAAAGGAGTGTTGTAATAAATCATGTATAAGTGCAATACTAATATTTAGACATAAATAAAACTAGACTAGAAATATACATAAAAGAATAAAAACTGTATAGTCCAACAGAATTTTCTACTTAAAATTACTATATAAAAGACAAGGGACATTTCACTTTAAATGTCAGATTTTTCTTCCCCAGTATATTTTAGGGTATATAAGTGCTATTTTTAAAGATATATATATTTTTTTATTTAGTATTTTAGAGTTTTATTTCCTTAACATTCCCGTAGCATGTGAAAAATAAACATATAGATGGTATACCAGCAAAATCTCGTAAGTGCTTCTGGCACAAATTTTCATAAGACAAAAAAAATCAATCCCTCTGAAGTCCTCCAAACTGACAAGTTCTAGACTTCTAAACAACTGGTCATTGACAAGTGGTAACGCTGATAACATAAAAATGACATACACCATTCGATCCGGAAATATTTGTTTTATCAGTTTTTCTAATATAATGTCGATATGGTGAATTAGTATCAGCCTTATATAAATGAATTATAATTCACCGCAATTATTTTTCGAAGATCAGCAGAAAGTTACGAATAGAAAAATTAAAATAAAATCAACAATTGTAAATGTAATAAGCACCAAAAAAATAATTGTCCTCCCTGTTAAAAATGTCTTATTATTCTTCATGATCACACTGAATGTTCCGCATTTACATTGTTCTATAATAGACCTACCTTATTGATATTTACATGGTAACAATCGTATTTACTGATATTTATTCGCAATAATTATAAATAACGATTATAAATAAATAACTAGCTCCTCGGTGCTACAGCAAAGATGACCCTTGCCCTCTTGATTTATTCTTCTCCACTTCTCTCTGTCCCGTCCTTTTATCTTCCAATTGCGAACTCCAAGCTTCCTCGCGTCTCTCTCCACTTCATCCTTCCACCTGCTTCTCGGTCTTCCCCTTTTCCTTTTTCCACTGAAGTGCGCTTCTAGTATTTTGTTCTGCATCCTTTCATGCTCCATTCTGACCACGTGTTCTACCCATCTCAGCCTGATGGAGTTAATAATGTTATTATTCTCTAATATAGTCTCGCTTTCACTGATGCTCTCAATTTTCCGCTTACCATAAACTCTTGTAGCATCGCAAATCCTTCCTTTCAAATACTTTTATTTTACGGCCATCCTCTTGTGGTAAATACCAGTTTTCCACTCCATAGGTGACTAATGGTATGATAAGAGTTTTATATAGCATTAATTTGGTAGCTTTTGATAACAACTGAGACTTGAGGAGTTTTAGGTTTGCATAGAAAGCTCTATTACCATCCATTATTCTGTTGTTAATTTCTTGGCTCATTAAATTTTCATTTTTTAGGGCAGAAATAAGATGCACAAATGTCGGTACATTTTCAAATTAAAAATTCCTTATTTTAATGTCGCTGCAGGATCTTTCCAATAGTTCCTCTTTTAGCTGCATCTTTCACAGCAGCATGCAGAGCTATTTTGAGTAGCGTTATCGACAAGGCGACTCCTTGACGAACTGCACCTTAAATGATCCACCGACATTATTTCCAATAAAAACTTTGGATGATGCATTTTCCATAGTCATGCGTATTAAATTAATTAATTTACGTGGCTCCCATTTTCCAAAAGTACTTTTAACAAAGTCGATCTCTTGATGCTATCTATCAAATGCCTGCTTGTAGTCAACGAATAGTAAGTGCACATCAATATCAATTTCGTTGCATTTTCCATCATTTGTCGTATTTCAAAAATTTCATCTATGGCACCTCTGCCAGCTCTAAAACCACGTTGGTAATCATCCAAAATTTCCTCGGCATATTTTCGTAATCTTTTCAATATTAAACTATAGAGTAATTTATAGCCTAAGGCGAGCCTCAGCTACTGGGCGGGTCACAGGTGGTGGATAGTGGAATCCCACTAGATATGGTGGGCAGCTGCGAATAAGGAGTATACCCAAACAAGCAGTCCCGGACCGAGGCGGCAACATTATCAGAATGTGGCGGGATATTGCTTGTGGTGAGCGCATCTCGGTTAAATACCACAGAATCTCCATAATGATGTGTCATGGCGAGTCAGTGCCGCCAGTAAATAAGCACTTACCCATGCTGCCTTGCATGTTAAGGGGTTGGATCCCCAAAGGCTAGGAAGGAAACTCTGAAAAGAAACCATGGGCAGACCTAACTCATAGAACTGCAGTGAAAGTAATTTGCCTAAGGGATGAAAACCCAGATGTTAAATGACCTGGTCCTCCTGGTTGGGGTTTGGGCGTGGGTTTGACAGCCCTACCTCGGAAAAAATTGTATTGTTCAGGAACTCAAAGACAAAAGAAAGCTGGATGTGATTAATGGACAAAGACAACGTAATTTGTATATGGTTATTGCTGCATGGAATGTACGTACGATGCTCCAGCCAGGCAAAATGGCAGAAGTTGCAGAGCTTAATTTTAAATTTGACGTATTAGCACTACAGGAGATTAGGTGGAGTGGAAAAGGAAGAATTGATAAAAAGGAATATACAGTATTATATAATGGGACCAATGAAAGAAATGGAAAATATGGAACAAGATTTATGATTTCTGGTAAAATCAAAAAAAGTTTGCTTCTGTTTGAACCAATAAATAAAAGGATATGCAGGATCAGATTGAAGGGTAAATTCAGAAATATTAGCTTGTTTTCAGTGTACGCACCTACGTAAGATAGTGACGATGATACAAAGCTTCTGTTTTACCAAGATCTAGAGCGAACCTATCGAAAATATGACATTAAAATTATATTTGGAGATATGAACGCTCAAGTAGGAAAGGAAATCTTTACGCAGACTGTTGCAGGACGCTTCTCACTTCATGGCACGACTGGTAAACTGAAAATGGTAAACATCTGTGTCAATTCGCTGAGGCCAATAATATGTTGATAAAAATTACATGCTTGCAACGTAAAGATATAGGATAGGATATATATATATATATATATATATATATATATATATATATATATATATATATATAGGATATATATAACGTATGGATATATATATGGGATCATGATAAGCGCCATGCCTCATCAATTATTGATGTTAAAACTGCCTGAGGACCGAACTGTGACTCGGACCATTATGTCGTCAAAGCGAAACTAAGAGAGCGTATATCACACAGAAGCGATAACGAGATTTAGAGAAACGGTAGATAGAAGGCTAATAGGGAGTGTGGGAGATGATGTGGATGGTAGGATTGATGAGAGGTGGTGCAGAATCAAAGAAGCTACCTCTAAATCGGCAGAGGAAATAATAGGAGAGAAGAAGGATTTGGGATATAAGGAATGGTTCTATGAGGAGTGTTTAGAGGCCTTATGAAGGAGAAATGAACTGAGAATGGTTGTTCTGCAGCAATTTACTAGACAGGGTGACACAGCATACAAAGATGGAATTCTATGGTGCAATAAGATACATGAACAGAGGCTTTCAATTCAAAATAGACACCTGTAAGGATAAGAAAGGAAAAGTATTAGAGAGTATCCATGTGACAGAGAGATGGAGAGAATATTTTCATAAGGCAATGAAGATTTAAGAAAACAGTACTATTAGAGTGACAAATTTTTCGAGCCGAAGAGAAGATAAGAGTCTGCCGGTAGATCTCAGGAATTTTCATGAGATGATAATTCATTCATATGATGACAGCAGAACATTCATTAATGAAAACTCTTAGTTCATTTAATGTAAATAATTAGGTAACTCTAAAGAAGTATTTGTATTTTTTAATAATTTTCTTCAGCTAATTACCTCTCGATAGAATTGCTTTTCTTGGGGTGATGGATTCAAACGCAATAGTTCCTGAAGCAGATCAGAACCAACCTGAAAAGTTATTCAATACATTAATATTACAGTAAAATTAGGTTAAAACCACGCGCATCCAAGAATATCCAAAAAAAAAAAAAAATGCTGAAACTTAAATTGTTCATTAGCCTTCAAGTGATAACTGGTAAAAGTCCCAGAGTTTCCCGCGTCGCGTTTTTTTGGGGTGGGAGAGGGAGAATGATAGACAACTGTATTACTGCAAACATTATTCTATATAAAAGTAAAGTACTTTATATTCTCCAAAAAAAAATTATCCTGTACAGTTTTTTTTGCTACAATCAAATATTAAAGCGATAAAAGATATGGAATTTCCACATTCAGTAAAAATTACTCCAAACACCATTTGTACAGGATAAATGAGTCCAAATGACCCAAATAAATAACAACATTTCAACATTCATGATACTTTTGTCATATCTTTGTCTTGAATGTAGGAATTGAAATCTGTTGAGTCCGCGCTATGTTTGGAGAGACAACCTCCTCTGTTGAGATCGAAATGGTGAGCGGGATATTCGCAACATAATTTACTCCTATTAAATCGATTGGGGTATTGTTTCTTGTAGCCATTTTGTTGCTGAATCTAAGCAGACCACTCTCATGACGATAGTTTCACAGTCAATAGTTTAAAGTTATTACTGATTTTAGGCAAACAACACAGAAAAATCACATTTTGCGGCTGAACTATATACAGTGTCCCGTGCGTCACTGGAAATATTAAAGATGTGATTGTAGACCTCAAGAGCAACAAAAAAGTTCATATGTACCCATGATCAGATTCCACTCAGAAGAGCAGGAAAATTAAATTTTTTTTGTATCAGGAAGTCATGTTTTTGTTGATTATAAATCGACCACTCAAACAATATTTAAGGTAATTAAGTTCAAATTGCACCACCCCAGAAAAATTTATCTTTAAGAAATATAGTTTGGCTTAACTAAATCGATTGTTTGAAGACTTTCGGAGCTGACCAACAGCGAAACGTTTCAGGTGTTTATTAAAAATCACTCTGTTCTTGTGAATGCTTTTCCCAATCCGGTTGGGCTACCGAAATTGGCTTCTGATCTGCCAAAATGTAATGTGTAAAATTAGGTGTCTCCGACAAAGAAGTGTTTTTATACCCATTCACATATGAACTTTTTTGTAGCTCTTGAGGTCTACAATCACATCTTTAATATTTCCAGTGACGTACGGGACACTCTGTATATAGTTCAGCGGCAAAATGCGATTTTTAGCTAAAATCAGTAATTACTTCTAAACTATTGGCTGTGTCGTCATAAGAGTGGTCTAGTTCGATTCAGAAACAAAAAGAATACAAGAAATGATGCATCTCACGATTTAATTTGAGTAAATTATGTTGCGAACATCCCGCCAGCCTCAACAGGAGAGGTTGTCTTTCCGAAATATCTGCGGACTCGCAGGTCTCGATTCCTACTATCAAGACCTGGCATACAATATATAAAACGATACGATATGCAATACGATTGTAAGTTTCACGAATGTACACATTTTGTTGTTTATTTAGTTCATTTGGGCCTTTTTTACCTATACTAATGGTGTTCTTTTTTTGTTTTTGTTTTTTGTGGTCAACTATTTATTTATTGAGCAATATTACATTCTGTCTCAGCAGGGACAATGGTAATAGTGATACCATATATACAAAAATATATACCATATTTACAAAAAATGAAATAATAAAAAAATAAAAAATAAACTTAATACAAGAAATAATAAATAAACTTGTATAAAATAAAATAAGCGTAACATCATAAACACAGGCACACTATTTACAATCAGTCTGGGACTCCCGGAGCCAGGCTTGTCCTCCCACTTGTGGATGAAAAAACATGAATCCAGGATATCCCAGCGCTTTAGTCGCGTCACTAGCATTGAAAGCCAGTGGAGACTGAGCGAGAGAGCTATAGTATGGTGTTTGTAGCAATTTTTACTGAAAGTGAAAATTCCATAACTTGTATCCCTTTAATATCTTCGTAACCATTGATTTTAGAAAATAAGTATATAGAATCATTTTTACAGAGAATCCAAAGTACTATAACATTATAAAAAATAATGTTTGCATTATATCTCATAACTTTTGAAATATTCACAAAAAACTGAAAATAAATCAGTTTTCTATTCTCCTTTCACTTCCCTCATCAAAACCCGACGCCGGAAAACTTTTTTTTTGGATGAATTGGTTAAAACTTAATTGTACTGTACTATTAACCTTTTATTTTTATTCAATGTATTCAAAATAATTATTACATTAATTCAAAAATTGTTAATATTTTATCAAATAATTTACAATTAGTTCGCAATAACTTAAATAGATGTTTTTTAAAAAACAAAAACCTAAAATATCTCAGAAGTATAGAAATATAGAAAGACTTTTGTGGTAATAAAAAAACATGATAAGTGAACAAAAAATTGTGGATTCAAACTAAAAATTTCAAATCAAATAAATAATCCGCACCATTATTTATGTCTCATTTTCATTGAAAATTATATTAATAATGTTTAGTTACAAATTAAGCCGATTTAAAATTCAATGATCAGGACTCTTATATGGTGTAATGATATTTCATCTGGTATTATTCCCAACACGTGAGTTTAATTATATCAAATAAGTATTTTATATTATAGAGTACCAATTCAAGTTGCATATTATACAGAAATAAATGATTTATATGAAAATCCAAAACGAATACAAATCAATAACCCGCAATGTATTTTACGTTTGACGAAAAAAGCAGCTGTAATGAACGGATGATAAAATAATCAAAAACGAACTTTGTTAAAATTCAATCGCTCTCTGTTTTAAGTAAATATCGATATATGGTACCATAGTATGATGGTATATATATATATATATATATATATATATATATATATATATATATATATATATATACATATATTTCAAGGAGATACAGAAAGTTGTATTCTATCAATTTTTCTGCCTCATTGACATCCTCTGTTAACAGATGATTTCACTTGCTCCGTAAATGTACCAATGAAAAGTATATGGGAAATAGCTTTATCTCAGCTCTTTACATAATCTTGTATATTTATACATACACACACACACACACACACACATATATATATATATATATATATATATATATATATATATATATATATATATATATATATATATATATATATATATATATATATATATATATATATGAAAATTGATGATTAACTCAGGGCCGAATCTATAATTTTTCCAGGAGGGGCATGCTTATGTCTTATAGCAATTCTGCCGCCCCTTCTTTCATCCCTCCTCCCCAATAAAAAAAATCGACTGTTTTATAATTTTATTTTAGTTAATATATTTCGAAATAAATATCATATCATAGCATTAACACTTTGTAAAGACTTAATTAAGGTCTAATCAAACAGACAAAAATAGAATATAAAAATTATGAACATGTACTAATAACATTAAAATTCCATTTTTCGATATATTTTTTTTTTTTTTTGCATCAAAGATGCTTATGATCTTATCATAGTTTGTGGAAGAAGCTCGTATGCGCTCTATGGAGATTATAATGAGATTTGTTGACATTTGTTGAGCAATAGCACTCCCCAAATAATTTTTAATCAGTTTCATTTTGCTGAAACTCCTTTCTTCAGAAGAAACAGAAACTGAGGTGATAATGAGTATTCTCAAGGCTGTAGTAAGGTACTGGTACTGGTATTGGTGGAGAGAACTAGACCAGCAAATGGGCCTTATGGCCCTTTTTGCCAATCCCTGACGGCTACTTTTACGTCATCGCCGCGTACTAACCAGAATGGGAGTGTCAAGATTCATTTCGCGGGATCACGGGATCCAGCCCACAACGTTCCGAACCGGGCACTCTGGGACCCTCGCCCCAACGTACACGGCAGTCACGTCCTCTATAGTAAGGTTGGGATACTCCTCTTACAGTTTATTTTTATAAATTAAACTTAATGTTGATGCAGTGGCATCTTCGAAGCCTCTCCCTGTTGTCATGGGGTATGAAACATTCATAACATGGCGTGTATATATATATATATATATATATATATATATATATATATATATATATATATATATATATATATAGATAGATATATATATATATATATGTATATATATATATATATATATATATATATATATATATATATATATATATATATAGGAAGAGATGATAATATCATCCCTATCTTGCCAAACTATCGAATGTGAAAAAATGCGATTTTCATTTTCATTTCAAATATGCGTGTTTCGTATTCGTCTATTCGTCACTTTGAAACGCAATAGTTAAGGCACGCATTGCACGCAATCTTGAATTCCTGATCCTCAAGTGTTGACCCCTGTTTCTTTTGGTGGTTGTGTTTTCAAGACTTTGTCACAATACATACCTTGGGTAGTGCGTTTCAAAGTGATACATGAAAATCGCATTTTTTCACATTCGATAGGTTGATATGGTAGAGACGATGTCAAACCCCATTTTGTTATTGACTTACCAGTGCTAGAAATTTCAATGGTAATTACTATCTTTATAAATTAGTTATATACTATCAATTTCCAATTTGCGCTTCTGCAACCACCAAATGAGCTAAATTCAATTTTATCATAAAAGCAAAATTGGTGTCTCTCACTTGAGGTGCTGGTTATACGGTACCCCTCAGTGTTTCCCGTTGGTGCGTGACATTTTTGTGCAGAATCTTTGTTATGGTTGCAGTTTTTTATAACTATGAACACTTTATATTTTAGCGCCAGGATATTAATATGATTTTGTATTTCGGATTAGTTACTTCCTACAAAAAAGGTGCCATGCGAAAAATCTCTAATAAATAACAACACTTTCTTTGTAGATCACGTCATGGTAATAAAAAATAAATCCGGTGGAGGAAGCTTAAAGAGAATGACTAGAGACTTCGCCTTCAGAGACGTCCATACTATGAAACAATGCACAACATTGTCAAACAATTGTCTTATTTTCTCATTTCTTCCATTTCAAACGGCGAATATTGAATTGTATCTCTTCTTGACTGCAGTTGTTTTACATATAATCAGATCTAGAAGATTCAGAAGATCACTTTAGTAGAGGGAAAATGGGGGAGCTGGCGCACTTCTAGGAGCAGCCAATCAGAAGCCAGCATTTTGGTCACGTGACCTATGGCGGGAAATTTGAATTTGAATTTTTGCCTCGACCTAACCTTAACTGCCACGTGGTCTTGCCTCGACCTAACCTTAACTACCACGTGGTCTCACCTCGACCTAACCTTAACTATTAGGCCACGCCCCTTTTCAATCACGTGACCGTTAGGTCCCGCCCCTTTTACTGTTATCAATCTCCAACCAGCCAATCATATTGCTTCATCCTGATTACCCCCACCCTAAGGCGCCATTTTGTTTACAATGACGTGGTCAGCATCCACGCTTAACCACCAGGTTTATCCCCTCCACCAATTGAAGGGTCAGGTATCCGCTTTATTGTCTGTAACCTCCCCTACGGTTATATAATCATAACCTATACGATGAAGGGTCAGGTATCCACTTTATTGTCTGTAACCTCCCCTACGGTTATATAATCATAACCTATACGACGAAGGGTCAGGGATCCACTTTATAGTATGTAACCTCCCCTACGGTTATTTAATCATAACCTATATGATGAAGGGTTAGGTACCCTCTTCATACTCTGTAACCTCCCCAACGGTTATATAATCATAACCTATACGACGAAGGGTCAGGTATTCACTTTATAGTCTGTAACCTCCTCTATGGTTATATAGTCATAACCTATACGATGAAGGGTCCGGTATCCACTTTATTGTCTGTAACCTCCCCTACGGTTATTTAATCATAACCTATATGATGAAGGGTTAGGTACCCTCTTCATACTCTGTAACCTCCCCAACGGTTATATAATCATAACCTATACGACGAAGGGTCAGGTATTCACTTTATAGTCTGTAACCTCCTCTATGGTTATATAGTCATAACCTATACGATGAAGGGTCCGGTGCCCACTTTATACTCTGTAACCTTCTCAAAGGTTACATAACCTTTACATTGTTTTCGTGTTTGTGCAACCTTCTCAATGTTTACATAACCTTTACAATATGTAGCTGTATCAACATGTAAACAGGTTGCATCTTGTATAGACAAGTTGGATTATGTCCAGGTGAAATACAAATATGGACCTTGAACTGTTTATCTCTAACATATAAATAAATAGCATAGTTTCTTAATCCTATAACTGCTTTTGGACTTTGAGCTCTTAATCCCAAACCTTTCTTATCTCGCTGAAACATAACCAAAACAACTTTTCAATGTACTACGTATTTTTAATGGCTGATAGTATAAGTAATGGTCTTAAAAGGATTAACTTGTCAATGTTCTACGTATTTTTATTCTCTCATAGTTAAATAATGGTCTTAAAAGGATTAACTTGTCAATGTTCTACGTATTTTTATTCTCTCATAGTTAAATAATGGTCTTAAAAGGATTAACTTGTCAATGTTCTACGTATTTTTATTCTCTCATAGTTAAATAATGGTCTTAAAAGGATTAACTTTTAATCCATTAAGTTCCTATCGAACTTTTAATCTTTAAAATATATTAACAAATCGAAACGATGGTATCACGTTGGCCAAAGAGGTTGCACCTTTTCATAGCTTTGAAATATTTTCAAAGTACACGAGTCGGTATTAATAACTGCGAACATGTCGCAGTAAATTTTAATTAATTAATACTATTTCTTAATCCCTAAAGGGCTTTTGGACTTTGAGCTGTTAATACCAAAACATAAAGAATGATTTAGGACTTCCGCTAAAAAAGTAAACAAATTTAGCTTTCGCAATAATGCTCTATCTCTTAATCCTTCCTTTAAAAGTTAACAATGGACTTTGAATCTATCATTACTCATCTCGCTGAAACATAAACAAAACAACTTTTTAATCTTATATGTATTTTTATTCTCTAGTATAAACTATTAAAACGCCGTAAAAGAATTAAATATTAAGTCCTTAAAGTTTTTTATCATTTACAAACAATGATAAAGAGCCTTTTAATCATTTCATAATATCTGGATAGATGACGTCATTATTATTAGCTAAAGTTTTGTACCTTTTTCAGTTCTCAATGTTTACATTTTATGCAATTTTTCCAAATTTTTACCTTTACCTATCTATTTCTTTATTAAATTTTCTATAACCTCCTCAATGTTTATACATTTTCTGTCCGCTAGGGCGCAGCACCTTACTCCAGTAGGGGATTTTCCTGGCGAGTTTACATAATGTCCTCAATGTCTATGATTTATGCAACCTTCCCAATGTTTACGTTTACCGACCTATTTGTTTACGTTTTCTTTAACCTTCCCAATATTTAAATTTTATGTAAATATAGTCTTCTCAACTGATTTTTTTGCCTTTCCTAAATTGTTTTTCCCCTTTTCTGAACTTGATTTAATTATAATTAACTACCCTGGTTCCTAATTGCACTCGTATCAGACCTTGCGATATCATCGGCTCCTTTCGGCTACTCTCGGATACCCTCGAAGGAGAGCGGCCGGGCCCCGATCATTGTCCTCGGTGACGCTCGTTCGTCCTCGTTTTTCCTCGGGCCCCCCACCTCGATCTCCCTAATCTGCCTTAGGATGCTCCCGATTCGAGAATAACCGAACTCCTCCGGCCTCATATGATCATCCAGAATCACTAGAAAAAATTTGAAAAAATCTCCTCTTCTCACCTGGACTTCTTCTCCTACGGTTCCAAACATTCATTTTACTCAGCACGTAGAGGTCTCTCGTCTGCGTACCCCTTGATCAACTCTAAATATTTACATTTTTCATAACTTGAAGTCCCATAATTTTAGTGGTTTTTAGTAATTTTAGCGGTTTTTATTGATTTTAGTCATTTCTTATCAGCTTCTAATGGCAAAATACACTCCGGCAATAATATTATGCTTAATGTTTAACCGAATCCATCATTTTCTTTCAATTCATTGATAATATCTTTTGAGTAGGTCTTTTACTGCTTTACTGGTCTTTTACCTCTAATTTTTAACATAGCTTTATATTTTTTAGTATATTTTAACCAATTTTAGATATTATTTTTTGGTTTTATAATTGATTTTACATGTTACTTTATTGATTTTAGTCAATTTTAATGATTTTAGAAATAAAATAAAACGTTTTATTAGCAAATATTTGTATATAAATCTGTTTTGAGATGATTTATTATCTAGAGTTGATATTATTTGAGAATGTTGATGTAAGATGTGCTATATTTGGTCCCCATTTGTATGATATTATATTGTTGTTGTTTTTTTCAATCCTAATGATGCCCGAATTAGCGAAACGTTGACTGATCAGATATTTACTGCTGTTTAAGAGACTCAAAACTTTATTCAGGATTCTTCCAGAAATATACTGATAATTTAGAATTAGAATTTAAGATAATTTTGAGTATTAGAATGTTTGCCATCATCGGATGATAGATAATATTAACAGTAACTAATATGAGCATAATCTTGGCAGTTGGAGCACAATTCTGATCACACTTTTCCCCTTTAAAATTCCAAATATTTACATTATTCATAACATGAAGTCCCATAATTTTAGTGGTTTTTAGTAATTTTGGCGGTTTTTATTGATTTTTAGTTATTTCTCATCAACTTCTAGCGGTAAAATACAATTCGACAATAATACCATGCTTAATGTTTGACCGAATCCATCATTTTCTTTTACATTATTGATAATATCCTTTGAGTAGGTCTTTTACTGCATAGACTTCGATCTCTAATTTTTAACATAGCTTTATATTTTTAGTATATTTTAACCAATTCTAGATATTATTTTTTTGTTTTTATAATTGATTTTGCCCGTTACTTTATTGATTTTAGTCAATTTTTAATGATTTTAGAAATAAAAAAAAATTTTTATTAGCAAATATTTGTATATAATACTGTTTTGAGATGATGTATTATCTGTAGTTGATATTATTTGAGAATGCTGATGTAAGATGTGCTATATTTGGTCCCCATTTGTATGATATTATGTTGTTTGTTTTTTTTTTCACTTCTAATAATGACCGAATTGGCGAAACGTTGACTGATCAAATATTTTCTGCTGTTTAAGAGATTCAAATCTTTATTCAGGATTCTTCCAGAAATATACTGATAATTTAGAAATATTCATATTAACCCTTCTCCATACTCGCTTCATAATTCAAATTATTTGATTTCTTTCATGAAATAATAACTATTTATTAGATATTTCTATATCGTCTCCGGGTCAAAATGTCTTGTTTTGTGCAGGTGACTGTCAATATTAGAATGTTTAGCATGATCGGATTATAGATAATACTAAAATTAACTCATATGAGCACAATCGTGGTAGTTATAGCACAATTATGACCACACTTTTTCCCAAAAATACCAAAAGTTCGCCTATGAGGCACCACTATCAGTACTTGTTTCCTCATCGAAGTTTGTTTATCGATTAATCAACAATCAGTTCAATCAATTTTGACGAGTCCATCTTGCTTTTGCACACTAACTTTCTGTTGGACAGAACATTTATGGACTTCACCAGGATGAGAACCATTGTTAAGAGGTGTTTCATAGCAACCTAGGATTTTAAAATGAGTAGCCGATAGAGGGAAAATGAGGTAGTTCGAGCACAATGCTGATCACACTTTCTACGAAGAATAGCATCAGGTCTCGTCTATGAGACATTTTTTCCCATTCCCTTACGCCTTGCCGAGGTGTGTTTATTGGTAAACACAGCAATCACATACTAGATTTTATTTTTTTTTATTAGATTGATATTTATTTTTTTATTAAGAGGCGGAAGCTGGACCTCATTAAGACTCCAATATCTTTTGGTAATCAACTCCAATCAATCCAAAATGTTAAATATTTCCTCGAAAAAACATAAATTTAACGGAAGGCATTAGATCCGTCCTCATTTCATAATTCAAATTGTTTGATATCTTTCATGAAATGATAACTATTTATTAGATATTTCTATATCGTCTCCGGATCAAAATGTCTTGTTTTGTGTGGGTGACTGTAAATATTAGAATGTTTACCATCATCAAATGACAGATAATATTAACAGTGACTAATATGAACAAAATCGTGGTAGTTAGATTCTGATCAAAGTTTCCTCCAAAAATACCATAAGTTCGTCTGTGAGGCACCTCTACTAGTACCTGTTCCCTCATCGAAGTTTGTTTATCAATAAATCAACAATCAGTTCAATCAATTTTAACCACTCCATCTTGCTTTAAGACTCCAATATCTTTTGGTAATCGACTCGAATAAACTCATAATATTAAATATTACCCCGAAAAGACAGAAATTTAACAGAAGGCATTAGTCACTTTCTGAAAAGTTATACGAGCTGCGGACATTACATGTGACTATAATCCAAGAGTCATGCCCTGGATAAATTCTACTGTCATAATATTAATCATGGATGGATGGCCTTAGTAGTTGAGCTCCTCTATATACTACACTCTTAATACGAATATAAAATTTTTAATCCAATTTATCACTTTTGCAGGGGAAGTACTGCAGTATATCGATGATTATTAAAACTATCAACACAACTGCATGCGAATCTGCTGACCTCTATTGTCTGTTTTAAGAGCTATTATTAAGCTTTCATGTCACACGAGGGGGTGTAGATCGGTATGTTCAAGGTATGGCTTGAGGTAGTGATGGAGGGTAACGGATGATCAGGAATGTGGTATAGGATGATTTAGGGATGTTCAGACATGGTTTGAGATGGTTAGCGATGGTATGGGATGGTCAGAGATGGTTTGAGATGGTTAAGAGTGGTTTGGGGTGGTCAGACATGGTTGGAGATGGTTTACCATTTTAATAACCATCTCCAACCATGTCTGACCACCCCAAACCACTCTTAACCATCTCAAACCATCTCTGACCATCCCATACCATCGCTAACCATCTCAAACCATGTCTGAACATCCCTAAATCATCCTATACCACATTCCTGATCATCCGTTACCCTCCATCACTACCTCAAGCCATACCTTGAACATACCGATCTACACCCCCTCGTGTGACATGAAAGCTTAATAATAGCTCTTAAAACAGACAATAGAGGTCAGCAGATTCGCATGCAGTTGTGTTGATAGTTTTAATAATCATCGATATACTGCAGTACTTCCCCTGCAAAAGTGATAAATTGGATTAAAAATTTTATATTCGTATTAAGAGTGTAGTATATAGAGGAGCTCAACTACTAAGGCCATCCATCCATGATTAATATTATGACAGTAGAATTTATCCAGGGCATGACTCTTGGATTATAGTCACATGTAATGTCCGCAGCTCGTATAACTTTTCAGAAAGTGACTAATGCCTTCTGTTAAATTTCTGTCTTTTCGGGGTAATATTTAATATTATGAGTTTATTCGAGTCGATTACCAAAAGATATTGGAGTCTTAAAGCAAGATGGAGTGGTTAAAATTGATTGAACTGATTGTTGATTTATTGATAAACAAACTTCGATGAGGGAACAGGTACTAGTAGAGGTGCCTCACAGACGAACTTATGGTATTTTTGGAGGAAACTTTGATCAGAATCTAACTACCACGATTTTGTTCATATTAGTCACTGTTAATATTATCTGTCATTTGATGATGGTAAACATTCTAATATTTACAGTCACCCACACAAAACAAGACATTTTGATCCGGAGACGATATAGAAATATCTAATAAATAGTTATCATTTCATGAAAGATATCAAACAATTTGAATTATGAAATGAGGACGGATCTAATGCCTTCCGTTAAATTTATGTTTTTTCGAGGAAATATTTAACATTTTGGATTGATTGGAGTTGATTACCAAAAGATATTGGAGTCTTAATGAGGTCCAGCTTCCGCCTCTTAATAAAAAAATAAATATCAATCTAATAAAAAAAAATAAAATCTAGTATGTGATTGCTGTGTTTACCAATAAACACACCTCGGCAAGGCGTAAGGGAATGGGAAAAAATGTCTCATAGACGAGACCTGATGCTATTCTTCGTAGAAAGTGTGATCAGCATTGTGCTCGAACTACCTCATTTTCCCTCTATCGGCTACTCATTTTAAAATCCTAGGTTGCTATGAAACACCTCTTAACAATGGTTCTCATCCTGGTGAAGTCCATAAATGTTCTGTCCAACAGAAAGTTAGTGTGCAAAAGCAAGATGGACTCGTCAAAATTGATTGAACTGATTGTTGATTAATCGATAAACAAACTTCGATGAGGAAACAAGTACTGATAGTGGTGCCTCATAGGCGAACTTTTGGTATTTTTGGGAAAAAGTGTGGTCATAATTGTGCTATAACTACCACGATTGTGCTCATATGAGTTAATTTTAGTATTATCTATAATCCGATCATGCTAAACATTCTAATATTGACAGTCACCTGCACAAAACAAGACATTTTGACCCGGAGACGATATAGAAATATCTAATAAATAGTTATTATTTCATGAAAGAAATCAAATAATTTGAATTATGAAGCGAGTATGGAGAAGGGTTAATATGAATATTTCTAAATTATCAGTATATTTCTGGAAGAATCCTGAATAAAGATTTGAATCTCTTAAACAGCAGAAAATATTTGATCAGTCAACGTTTCGCCAATTCGGTCATTATTAGAAGTGAAAAAAAAAACAAACAACATAATATCATACAAATGGGGACCAAATATAGCACATCTTACATCAGCATTCTCAAATAATATCAACTACAGATAATACATCATCTCAAAACAGTATTATATACAAATATTTGCTAATAAAAATTTTTTTTTATTTCTAAAATCATTAAAAATTGACTAAAATCAATAAAGTAACGGGCAAAATCAATTATAAAAACAAAAAAATAATATCTAGAATTGGTTAAAATATACTAAAAATATAAAGCTATGTTAAAAATTAGAGATCGAAGTCTATGCAGTAAAAGACCTACTCAAAGGATATTATCAATAATGTAAAAGAAAATGATGGATTCGGTCAAACATTAAGCATGGTATTATTGTCGAATTGTATTTTACCGCTAGAAGTTGATGAGAAATAACTAAAAATCAATAAAAACCGCCAAAATTACTAAAAACCACTAAAATTATGGGACTTCATGTTATGAATAATGTAAATATTTGGAATTTTAAAGGGGAAAAGTGTGATCAGAATTGTGCTCCAACTGCCAAGATTATGCTCATATTAGTTACTGTTAATATTATCTATCATCCGATGATGGCAAACATTCTAATACTCAAAATTATCTTAAATTCTAATTCTAAATTATCAGTATATTTCTGGAAGAATCCTGAATAAAGTTTTGAGTCTCTTAAACAGCAGTAAATATCTGATCAGTCAACGTTTCGCTAATTCGGGCATCATTAGGATTGAAAAAAACAACAACAATATAATATCATACAAATGGGGACCAAATATAGCACATCTTACATCAACATTCTCAAATAATATCAACTCTAGATAATAAATCATCTCAAAACAGATTTATATACAAATATTTGCTAATAAAACGTTTTATTTTATTTCTAAAATCATTAAAATTGACTAAAATCAATAAAGTAACATGTAAAATCAATTATAAAACCAAAAAATAATATCTAAAATTGGTTAAAATATACTAAAAAATATAAAGCTATGTTAAAAATTAGAGGTAAAAGACCAGTAAAGCAGTAAAAGACCTACTCAAAAGATATTATCAATGAATTGAAAGAAAATGATGGATTCGGTTAAACATTAAGCATAATATTATTGCCGGAGTGTATTTTGCCATTAGAAGCTGATAAGAAATGACTAAAATCAATAAAAACCGCTAAAATTACTAAAAACCACTAAAATTATGGGACTTCAAGTTATGAAAAATGTAAATATTTAGAGTTGATCAAGGGGTACGCAGACGAGAGACCTCTACGTGCTGAGTAAAATGAATGTTTGGAACCGTAGGAGAAGAAGTCCAGGTGAGAAGAGGAGATTTTTTCAAATTTTTTCTAGTGATTCTGGATGATCATATGAGGCCGGAGGAGTTCGGTTATTCTCGAATCGGGAGCATCCTAAGGCAGATTAGGGAGATCGAGGTGGGGGGCCCGAGGAAAAACGAGGACGAACGAGCGTCACCGAGGACAATGATCGGGGCCCGGCCGCTCTCCTTCGAGGGTATCCGAGAGTAGCCGAAAGGAGCCGATGATATCGCAAGGTCTGATACGAGTGCAATTAGGAACCAGGGTAGTTAATTATAATTAAATCAAGTTCAGAAAAGGGGAAAAACAATTTAGGAAAGGCAAAAAAATCAGTTGAGAAGACTATATTTACATAAAATTTAAATATTGGGAAGGTTAAAGAAAACGTAAACAAATAGGTCGGTAAACGTAAACATTGGGAAGGTTGCATAAATCATAGACATTGAGGACATTATGTAAACTCGCCAGGAAAATCCCCTACTGGAGTAAGGTGCTGCGCCCTAGCGGACAGAAAATGTATAAACATTGAGGAGGTTATAGAAAATTTAATAAAGAAATAGATAGGTAAAGGTAAAAATTTGGAAAAATTGCATAAAATGTAAACATTGAGAACTGAAAAAGGTACAAAACTTTAGCTAATAATAATGACGTCATCTATCCAGATATTATGAAATGATTAAAAGGCTCTTTATCATTGTTTGTAAATGATAAAAAACTTTAAGGACTTAATATTTAATTCTTTTACGGCGTTTTAATAGTTTATACTAGAGAATAAAAATACATATAAGATTAAAAAGTTGTTTTGTTTATGTTTCAGCGAGATGAGTAATGATAGATTCAAAGTCCATTGTTAACTTTTAAAGGAAGGATTAAGAGATAGAGCATTATTGCGAAAGCTAAATTTGTTTACTTTTTTAGCGGAAGTCCTAAATCATTCTTTATGTTTTGGTATTAACAGCTCAAAGTCCAAAAGCCCTTTAGGGATTAAGAAATAGTATTAATTAATTAAAATTTACTGCGACATGTTCGCAGTTATTAATACCGACTCGTGTACTTTGAAAATATTTCAAAGCTATGAAAAGGTGCAACCTCTTTGGCCAACGTGATACCATCGTTTCGATTTGTTAATATATTTTAAAGATTAAAAGTTCGATAGGAACTTAATGGATTAAAAGTTAATCCTTTTAAGACCATTATTTAACTATGAGAGAATAAAAATACGTAGAACATTGACAAGTTAATCCTTTTAAGACCATTATTTAACTATGAGAGAATAAAAATACGTAGAACATTGACAAGTTAATCCTTTTAAGACCATTATTTAACTATGAGAGAATAAAAATACGTAGAACATTGACAAGTTAATCCTTTTAAGACCATTACTTATACTATCAGCCATTAAAAATACGTAGTACATTGAAAAGTTGTTTTGGTTATGTTTCAGCGAGATAAGAAAGGTTTGGGATTAAGAGCTCAAAGTCCAAAAGCAGTTATAGGATTAAGAAACTATGCTATTTATTTATATGTTAGAGATAAACAGTTCAAGGTCCATATTTGTATTTCACCTGGACATAATCCAACTTGTCTATACAAGATGCAACCTGTTTACATGTTGATACAGCTACATATTGTAAAGGTTATGTAAACATTGAGAAGGTTGCACAAACACGAAAACAATGTAAAGGTTATGTAACCTTTGAGAAGGTTACAGAGTATAAAGTGGGCACCGGACCCTTCATCGTATAGGTTATGACTATATAACCATAGAGGAGGTTACAGACTATAAAGTGAATACCTGACCCTTCGTCGTATAGGTTATGATTATATAACCGTTGGGGAGGTTACAGAGTATGAAGAGGGTACCTAACCCTTCATCATATAGGTTATGATTAAATAACCGTAGGGGAGGTTACAGACAATAAAGTGGATACCGGACCCTTCATCGTATAGGTTATGACTATATAACCATAGAGGAGGTTACAGACTATAAAGTGAATACCTGACCCTTCGTCGTATAGGTTATGATTATATAACCGTTGGGGAGGTTACAGAGTATGAAGAGGGTACCTAACCCTTCATCATATAGGTTATGATTAAATAACCGTAGGGGAGGTTACATACTATAAAGTGGATCCCTGACCCTTCGTCGTATAGGTTATGATTATATAACCGTAGGGGAGGTTACAGACAATAAAGTGGATACCTGACCCTTCATCGTATAGGTTATGATTATATAACCGTAGGGGAGGTTACAGACAATAAAGCGGATACCTGACCCTTCAATTGGTGGAGGGGATAAACCTGGTGGTTAAGCGTGGATGCTGACCACGTCATTGTAAACAAAATGGCGCCTTAGGGTGGGGGTAATCAGGATGAAGCAATATGATTGGCTGGTTGGAGATTGATAACAGTAAAAGGGGCGGGACCTAACGGTCACGTGATTGAAAAGGGGCGTGGCCTAATAGTTAAGGTTAGGTCGAGGTGAGACCACGTGGTAGTTAAGGTTAGGTCGAGGCAAGACCACGTGGCAGTTAAGGTTAGGTCGAGGCAAAAATTCAAATTCAAATTTCCCGCCATAGGTCACGTGACCAAAATGCTGGCTTCTGATTGGCTGCTCCTAGAAGTGCGCCAGCTCCCCCATTTTCCCTCTACTCACTTTAAAAACATAATATAACGTGCATAAACTAATATAAAAAATATCTTTAAAAATATATAAATTTCCTCGAATTGCCGCTACCTAAATTCTGCCATCCGGAGCGAGTGCCCCTTAAGGGTGGTAAGAGCTTTGAAATGAGGCCTCATTAAAAAATATATCATTTCGGAAAATTTTACGTAATTGTGGGAGACTTTGGCGCTGACCTGGCCGCTTTGGACTGCTATATCTTTATTCAAGGACTTCATTGCTTTAAAATGAGCCCTCATTCAATTTTTTTTTCTAATCCCAGGAGAATCTCTTTTGGGTTAAATTCAATACAATATTGGACGAATTTAGCGCAGCCTGGCGTGATGAACCCGAACGTTTTGGACTGCATATCTTTATGCAGGATGGTTAGAGCTCTAAAATGAAACCTAATTCAAAAATAGATCTTTTGGGCTCAATTTCTTTGCAATTTTGGGCGTCTTTGGATGTCCTCTATTTTGAATTCCAACAGATCCGGGCTACCAGAATTACAGATAATCGCTTCCCAACTTAGGCTCAACCAATCCAGATATTTGGTTACTTTAGATCGGGTTAAATTGGTATGTCAGCACTTGGACTATTTCCCCTTGAGTTGCACCCATATATTTACACCTGATTGAGACATAAGATCGAGACAATAAAATAAACTCAAGGATGGGTACTTAGCATCATCATTGCGAAAATAAATATGTCAGTGCTACGAAAAACAATGAAGCACTAGCACTAGGCGTGAAAGGCAATCGGTTTCATTTATTGGTAATGAGGATAACTATGCTTTGAAATTTGATGCCGCCGTGAGGAACATATGATCTTAAGAATGCGTAAGTACGGCAAATAATATAATAATAATAATATATGGGATCAACAAAAGGAAGTTGCATACCAGAGATGTTTCAGCTAACTAGAGATGTTTACAACAAAAGATCGGTGGCCATCAACGCGAAGCTTAGACATTATTGTAGTCTTTTGTTCAGAGCCCCCTAGGCAGCAGAATGCCTTGCATTGAATAGGAGGGGTCTGATCGAAAACTTAGAAATAAAAGAAAGAAAAATCTTGAGAAAGATCATAGGACCAATCAGTGAAAATAGCGAGTACAGGATACGGCATAACAAAGAACTGTACCTGCAGGCAGAAAAGTTAACAGACAGCTTTCCAAAAAGAAGAATTTGTTTCTATGGCCACATAGCGCGTATGAACTCGCTGAGACTCAACAGCCGAATCTTTTCCTATTCTATAAATAAGAAAACCAAAGGACCCTGGTTCACCGAAGCTGGAAAAGACCTCCAATAAATAGGGATTACGCATAAAGATATTCAGGAATGTGCTTTTCTGCAAAGGAAACTTCAAAAATACCAGGGATTCCAAGATAAACCTAAGTTGAAAACCGGCAAGAAGTGGACGGCCGAAAAAGAGAGGCACACAGAAGACGAATGCGAAAATATTGGGAAAAAAAAAAAGAAAATTAAAAGTATCAAAACACGATGACAGTTGAATTAACGAGGTTCACAGTTGACCAAAACAAAAATAAATAAATAATAATGTTTATCATGCTTTACTATAGAAAATCTGCCGTGAGTATAACAATGTATATTTACCTATTGGACCTACAATACTTACTGCATTTGAGCACCGTTGACCAAATTCGCACAGAATCGTTGTGCATGAAAACGTCAAAACGATGAAAAATATCCTTGCAATAACTTGAGTGCGCTGCTCTTCTGTAACCGCCTGGTCCATCGATCGGAAGAAGAACATTACATAGTAGCAGGCGATGATAAGAACAACACTAGCGAAGAGTAAGGTCTCCATGAGTGTCGGTCCGAGTGCGTTTCCCAGGTCAGCAGTCAGCTCGGACAGGGTGAGCCAAATCCTTCGGCAAGCAGCGATTTCAACGGGGTCTCGGTTCTCTGCCATTTTCTTTATTCGCCTGATGATCCTGACAGCTGTCGAGTGAAGGAATAATCCACTAATCATACAAAGTGCCAGGTGTATGGCGGTATGGATGTGAAGAAGCATCAAAGAAGGCATATGGATGATGCTACCATGGATCACAGACTGATAGTAAGACGCGATGAACACATATGGTACAGCAGGTAGTACAAGAAACATCGCCCATTTTTTCAGTTGTCTATCCAAGGCAATGTTGCATAGGCGGAGATCTTTCTAGGGTGCATGAAATACGTGTTATTATTTTTGCGTCAGCTAATACATTAACGTATTTAATTGTAGGGTTACCTCGTATGTATGCCACTTAGCATAGTACCTGATAATGGCAGGTACTTCTAACCAAAAGGTGATAGGACCAAAAGCCTGATAGATTAAAATTATGATATTGATGATGTCTAATAGTTTAGCATCAAAAGGATTTTCATTTTTAAAATAAATATGGTGTGTGGTCAAGATAAGAAGCGCATTCTGACAGACCATTACTACAAGCGAGTAAAATGTCAACCAAGAACATATGTTGGCGTTGAGGACATCTGAAAAAAAAAATATATATATATTTAAAACACAGCCCCACAGAAATATAAATTAACGATTCTCTATATACATTATTTGTTTTTATATTTTTGTCTATTATTACTTTATCCACTAATTATATTAACAATAACTGTTATTAGTGAAATATTGTAAATCTACATAGTTATGCGTAGGTTCCTGTAATAGCTATGTCATTCACCTGTGCCTGTAATATAATAATAAAATATAATATAATAATATAATAAAATCAAATATATAATAATATAATAAAATCAAATCATTATATATATATATATATATATATATATATATATATATATATATATGTATATATATATATATATATATATATATATATATATATGTATATATATATATATATATATATATATATATATATATATATATATATATATATATATATATATATATACACGCTCGAGTGCAAATAAACCAGCACACTTTGAATTTCATTTAAAAAATACAGATTATAGAAATATTGTTAGTTTTGTGCCAGCACAGAAACAATTCAGGTAAATAGGGTTTATATTGCAAACGTCCTTTGCTTCTATTCATACTTCTGGTATTAGTGATGAATGCCCAAATATTGCAAATAAACTTAATTCAGTTAGTCTTCAGTTCACTAGAGTTGTACTGTACCTACACGTATGTGGTCTTTGATAAGAGATGACTACATTAATAAATGTGAAGAACAATCTCGCCTCGACATACAAAAGGAACAACATGCTGATTGAAGGAACAACATCCGATGTATGCGGTAGATTGCAGTTTGCTGTAGGTTCAGACATGCATTTACAGTTGCATGGTGGTCATTTCCACCTGAAGTGTCCCCAATGAGCGGTATTGATATCCTTGATTTCCACATGACCCTAACTACCTGCTAACACGTACAAAAAGCGCTTGGTATAGTGTTTGATAATAATTTATTACCCACATTGCACCTTTTGTAGAAAAAGTATACATTTCACGCATATATCGCGCCCATCCTGGAATAGTTTGACAACTCACAAAAGTAGAATTGTTGGCAAGCGCATTAGAAGTTTTGGATTTTAGTCTTTTCATTGCTGCTCTCTTAATTGTCAAAACACCAAGATACAAATATTTTTTTTATTAATTTGAATATTTTCCTTATTGCCTTTAAAAAAAAATAAAAAAAAATGTTTTATCATATTTAAATGTATTAAATACATTTTTTAGAATGAGATTTTGACGTCACGTTATTCCTTTTTATAATAAATTGTAACAAAAATATATTCCAGGACTTCCTACTATATTCCTTTCTAGCTATTGTGCGGGTCCGCAGGTGGCTGATAGCGGAACGACCTGTAGATATGCAGGTTAGCTGTGAATAACAGAAATAGCTGTGAAGGGTTAACCCAAATAAGCAGTCCCGGACCAAGGGTGGCGACATCAAGAGGCGTGGGAATATTATCTTTAGCACGGTCATGTGTAATGAATACCGCATAATTCTATGACGATGTTGTGACATGGCGAGTAAGTGCCGCCATTACAATATACAATTTCAGCACATCAAAGAAGAATATCCATTAACATGCCATGGCTAAGATAAGGGTTTCCGCAAACAAAATATACCTTATTGATTATAAAATGCAAAAATCAAGGGTGGTTAATCAACTTTGTTTAAACGATTTCCAATGTATCTCTAAACTCCGCTATAGGTTCCGAATTTTAACTTCTGAGAGAGTCATAAAAAGCCAGTTTAATATAATTTTGTTTAACAAGGTAGATTAAATCCTTCTTTTTTTTTCACTGGAATTGCAATAGGTAATTTGTAAGCTGCTTTTATTGACATATTTATTATTTTTTCAATTCCGATCTTTGCTGAAGATTTCATTTTCATTTTCTTCTTCTGAAAAATATTCTTTAGTAAAATTATCTAGTACTCAAAAATGGAATAAATATGAAAAAGTACTTACTTGTCTAAGGAAGAGTCCTCAAACGATTTGGACCTACTCCATCAGTAGAATTGTGTGCCGCTGTTTTCTCTGAATAAACTTTACAACATTTTCAATCTAACTATGTTCTTAGCTCATTTTCGATGATTTTTGAGTTGTCACACTCTTCCAGGATGGGTACGATACGAATATACATACAATCATATATATATATATATATATATATATATATATATATATATCAACTCCACCCCTCCCGATTACTGAAATCGATGTGAAATTCTTAGGCGTTGTTCAGAGACCTCTCCCTACATACTCCTGAAACTTTTGGAACTACATGATTTATAACAGCAAAAAAAACCTAATTTGACTGGACTAGTAGCTAGGGGGCTCTGGCCGCGTATCTCTGGCTTCTTTCATTTTCAATTAATGCGATGATTCGAGCGACTCCCGTGGCATTCAACACCTTTCCGAGAAAGTAAAATTACCAACAAATAGTGATATGAAATCAACAAAAAATGAAACAAAAAAAAAGCTTATACACGGGTAAGTATAGCACAACTCTAGTAATATATATATATATATATATATATATACAGTGCCAAAAGATCAAGCTTGATTTTATTTTAGCAATATATTATTGGAGTATATGTCGGTCCAGCATTCCACATTGAATAAACAAAAAAAAAAATTAAATTTCTGAATAGTCAACATCAAACATAATGTGATATAGATACCGCTTTTATACAAATATACTCGTATCTGTTTGAATATGTATGTGTGAGTATATATATATATATATATATATATATATATATATATATATATATATATATATATATATATATATATATATATGTATATATATGTATATATATATATATGTATATATATATATGTATATATATATATATATATATATATATATATATATATATATATATATATATATATATATATATATTCACTACTAATTCTTTTGTAATAATGTATTTAATTTAAACAATTTTTAATACAATAATGTTGTTATATCAAAAGTTAGATACCAA
The DNA here is from genome assembly GCA_948150685.1 of Rhaphigaster nebulosa. NCBI lineage: Eukaryota > Metazoa > Arthropoda > Insecta > Hemiptera > Pentatomidae > Rhaphigaster > Rhaphigaster nebulosa. Next base: position 143,178,190 of record OX411306.1, on the reverse strand, counting down.
AAGTTGCATTAATATTTTAATTATTAACATATTCTTTTAACGTTTTTAAGTAGTTGTAATCTATCAATTTGGATATTGACTTTTACCTTTGTGGACAGAATATGGGAATCCTCCGAAAAGTCGAAGAGTGAAGATCCAAGGCTTAGTGACCTGATAGAACGTTGAGCCACACCTATCGCTGATCGCTGGTAGCGGTTCCTCAACTTGTTGGGTCACCGGCCATTGCTGCTTCGTAACTGTAAGCATCGAAGTATTTCCGTATTGCTAAATGGTCAATCTACTTAAGTAATATGCATAAATAACGAAAGTTATGTCCGATATCTCACGATTTATTTAAGCAAGACAGGAGATACGAAAATTAAATTAAATTCAGTGTGACCAAACAGCAAAATCTGATTGACTTATTTAGGTAATTAACAAATATCTAGACTGCCCCATTAAATATCTAAATATAAGACTTGAGATAATTTATTTTTTGTGGCTAAGCATGTCTTTCTATAGTTTTGCACCTAACTTTCAAACTTAATAAATTCTTATATTTACAGAACAACGTTAAACATAATCAATTCAAGTTAAAAACTAGTTTGGCTTTGTTATACCCAACTGGAGTTTGATTTTAAAAGCATCTGAGTTTTGAGACAAGGTATTGTAGTTACCATACCGAGCGCCTTGTCGGCATTTGTAAAGCCACGCATTTTTATTGCTATTTCTGAACCTTTTGGCATCTGCTGTAGAGATGTGAATACCGAAAATATATATCGATACATATCGTATCGATAGTTCTTTAATATATCGAAATAGTGTTTAGATATATCGGGCCTCCATATTTTTAATCTCTTAAAGGCAGGCACTTATCAATATTTCTGTGCCAATATAAGATATTATTTTTATAATATCGATATTTTTGTGCCAATTCAAGTAAGAAATCGTTTTTATTATGTTCATTTACAGCAGGATTTAAATAATAAGAAGCAGACTATCTCTGTATCTATTCCCGATTCCTTTAGTTTTTTTTTTAATTTGATAAAAGAATTTTAAAACATCGATTTTTCTCTGTCGATATAATCATAAAAAATATCAAGTTCGAACAGCTCTTTGGCGAGCCTAACATTGTGGCCATTATCAAAGTAGGTAGATTGCGGAGGCTAGGCTATGTGCAAAGGATGCTGGATGAGAGGCAAAAAAGATGATGAATGGTAGACCAGGCGGAAAGAAATTGAGAGGAAGACCGAGGATGAGGTGGTTGGACGATGTGGAGGATGATCTAAGGCGGCTGGGAGAGAGAGGATGGCGAAGGAAGGCGGGAGAAAGACAGTAATGGCTAATTCATTATAGTCAGGCCAAGATCCAACTAGGGCTGTAGTGCCATTTAGTTATTTAGTTAGTTATAATTAGATAAATGAAGCTATATGTAATAGATAATTAAATAATTAAATTTTTAATCACCTAATTAATTAAATGAACTTAGCTTTAATAATTAAAAAATAATTAGCTATATCATTAAATGAAGCAATATTTAATAGTGATGGTTCCTTAAATCATCATAATAGACACTATTGGTCGATAAATAACCCACTTTGGTACCGTGAAGTAGACCGGTATCATCGCTAGTCAATAAACGTTTGGTGTAGATTATTAAATAATCAAAAAGTTTTATTTTGTTCGTCATGTATGAAGTTATAGTATCTTTATTATTATATGCTGTGAAATAAGAAAAAAAAAGATCTTTTCATAATTTTTTGTGAAATTAATAGGTAATTTCCAATGATCGTTCCAATCATTGATCCAATTTGTGTTGGTCCAATGATTAAAAATGTATAAAATTGGTATTTAATATTGAGCCCTTGTATTTCTAAATCAAAAAGAAATACTGAAGTTTTTCTAAATTTGTATTGTATTTAAAAAAAAAAAAATATGGAAACATGAGATCATAATGAAGCCCTTCTTTTTGTAAAAAAAAATTAAACTTATTAACAGTAAATGGAAAAATAGATTATACCATCTAACAGTAGAGTAAAAAGTATTCAAATTTTGTCCTATTCATATCATATATCTTTAGTGGTTTCCGAGAAAATAGACGTTGGGTCGTTTTAAATGGGACACTCTGCACATAAAATTAAAACAATACTTTATTTACCTTCCTTTGTGAAGAATACTGGAACAGTCGAATCCATATTATGGCCTACGATAGAGTGGTAGGTGGTAATGTGGCATCGGGTGGCGTGTGTGCACATAATAAAAAACAGATAAAATATATGTTGTTTCAGTCATCTGATAAAATTAATTCGCACCCGTATCAAGCGAACAATATCACACACCACATCATATTCAATTATTCATTTGCAAAACATCGATGACCTGCTGTCATTTTGTCATTGTTCAATTTAAAATTTAATTGATATGAATTAAGTACGTCGACACTGCTTAATTTGGACACCTTGGGCCTAACGACGTTTTTTATCTGATTTTTGGTTTTGATATAATAATTAGTTTACTTATTTTATAGGAAAAAATGGAGGGAGGAGGGGCGTAAGGAGGAATTTGGTTAAGGAAAACTTAATACGTTAAGAAATCCTAAATAAACAAAAAACTTATTTTCAGGGAATGCTTCATACAAAGTTTGCTATAAAAAACCTATTCCAACAAATTGCAACAGTCTGTTAGGTAGCCATATCAACAACATCCTCATATAACATGCAAACACATAGCATAATTGTATATTATATAATCTAAATAAAAATAAGAAATAAGAAAAGTGTATTGGTAATGAGAAAAAATGAACGTAGGTTTAGTGTAATGTATTAATTGATAAATATCAATATCTACATTACCATTCAATACCAATATTACACAGAATGTGTTTAGTCTTATAGCCACCTCAAGGTCCGTTTCCGAACTACAGCAGGCAATGGACCGTCAACCTTTTTATAAAACCAGTCTCACAATGCCAGTAGTAAGAAGTAATACTGAGATATATATATATATAATATATCGTATCGATAGTTCTTTAATATATCGAAATAGTATTTAAATAGAGAATGGCGAAGGAAGGTGGAAGAAAGACAGGAATGGCTATCAATTCTGAGTGAGGCCAAGACCCAACTAGGGTTGTAGTGCCATTTAGTTATTTAGTTAGTTTTAATTAGATAAATGAAGATAGATGTAATAGATAATTAAATAATTAAATGAAGTTAGATTTAATAGTTAATTAAATAATTAAAAAATTAATTAGATATATCATTAAATGAAACAATATTTAATAGTGATGGTTCCTTAAATCGTCATAATAGACACTACTATTTATCTATCTATCAGATGGTGTTACAAACCTGCGATGGGTCCTGGCCTCCTCCTATATAGTATTGGTTCCACAATACTTTTCAATCGTTTTTCTAAGATTTTTGAGTGGACTTTACTTGGGATGTGAGATTCCTCTATGATTTTTGCATTCTCTATTGTCTCCTTTTTTAAATATTGGAACAATTACGGAGACTTTCCAGTCTTCTGGGATCTTCTTTGCCTTCCATGCCAAATTGAAAAGGTGCTGCAACAGTTTCATTCCTTGGCTTCCCAGTTTCTTGATCATCTCTGGTGTTATGCCATCATTTCCTGCTTCCTTTCCCATCTTAAGAGTGACTACGGCTTCTGAAATTTCGTCCTCATCCAAGTAGTCATCCTCTACCAGGGCCTTATCCTCGGTGAATGCGTTTCCAGGTTGCTGGTCTTCCTCTGTCCTCCTTATCCTAGCAACTCGCTGAAATATTCTTTCCACCGTTCCATGACCTTTTCTGGGCCTTTCAGGATTGTACCATTCTTGTCTTTTATAAATTTCAGTACGGGTTCTTTACTCCTCCTGAGGGACTACAAGGTGTGATAGAACATCTTCAGGTTACCTCTGAAGTTTTCTTCTATCTTCTGTCCAAATTTCTCCCAGGAGGCTCTTTTGGCTTTGGTGACTATTGATTTCACCTCTTTCCTCTGCAGTTTGTAGACTTGGTAATCTTCCTGTGTTCCGCTGGCTCGGTATTCTTTCCAGAGCTTTTTCTTTTTCTTAACTGCTTCTTTAATCTGGTCATCCCACCATGGTGTTCTTTTTTTTCGCTCCTTAATCATACATTTGCCACAAACATTTCTTGCCGCTTTCACCAGTGTAGATTTTAAGGCTTTCCATGATATTTCCACGTCATCGCTGTCCCACATGTATTCTCCTTTATCCATCATTTCTTCTATTTTCTCCTGGAAGCGGATAGAAGTGCATAGTTGGGATACCATTCAAGGAGTTGAACTTCTTGTACAATAGGATCGTACTCACTTCGTCGGATGAAATTATGCTTCAATATTTTCCCAGGAATACATAGCCACAATATCAGGGCTACTCCATATGTGCATTTTCGCTTATAAAAAAAAACATTTTTTCATGAGGTATAGCACTGGTCGCGAAACAGAAAAGTGATCGGATTGACTGCAAGGGTAGAACCTTTCTCCATTGTGATAGCTGTAAGCCTTCTGAATATAGTGCGAGAGATACAAAATCATATTGAATAAATATGACAAATAAACAAACTCAAATATAAGAATTAAACTAAAATAAAATGCAAAAATAAAATAAATACAACGAAAGTGGCCCAGTGGCTAAAGCAGTTTGAACACGAGTGGTTCCATCTATCGATGTCCAGTGCAACCACTCCGCCATCTAAAGTTAAATTGAAACTTTCTAATAACTTTTGTCAAATGCAAGTTGATGAAAGGCCATTAAAGGATAATGGATAATAAATAATTATGCATCGCGAATGCACTCTTCTCGGTATACATTGGCATTGACATCTTTAAAACTACAGTCTGTACTAAGAATACGTAAGGCTTGAAGGAACTGATCGACGGATTCTTCTGAATGTTGAAGTCGGGTCATTAACTTATGTCTAGCAAGTATTTCATTCTTAGGTTAATTGTAAAGGGAATCTAATAGAGTGATCCCTTCCCGGTATAATGCACATTCGCTAATTAATTCAAATACAGAATGACTCACGCGATAGTAGAGTAGATTTTATTTCTCTTCGTCCTTTGCTTTAATCGAAACGATGAAAGTGTGGAATATGAATCCATTTTGAAGTACTGTTGATAGAGGTGTACTATGTTCTAAATCTTTCTAGTTACAAGTACTTTTCCATTGCTCAAAGAATAATTATTTGATGCTTATCAAATTGTTATGAAATGAATAACACCTAGAATTTTTTGGGCTTTAATAAGCATCAAGTGTGTTTTTTAAATTTAATTACGTATTACCTTGTATGTTGTGACATACAAGGTAATACGTAATTAAATTAAAGGTTATCTGTAACGTGTGATAAACAATAGCTTAACTTAAGTTAAGCTTTTGGTGCAATTCAGTTTGGCTCTTTGCAAAAATATTAAAAGATAAGCTCTATATTGTTGTGATAGAAGTTAAATACCCCTTTGTAAATTACATTTCTTATCATTATCACACGTTACAGATAGCCTTTGATTTAATTACGTATTACCATGGATGTCACAGCATACAAGGTAATATGTAATTAAATTTAAAGAACACACTTGATGCTTATTAAAGCCCAAAAAATTCTAGGTGTTATTAATTTCATAACAATTTGATAAGCATCAAATAATTATTCTTTGAGCAATGGAAAAGTACTTGAAACTAGAAAGAATTAAATTAAAGGTTATCTGTAACGTGTGATAAGAAATGTAATTTACAAAGGGGTATTCAACTTCTATCACAACAATATAGCGCTTATCTTTTAATTTTTTTGCAGAGAGCCAAACCGAATTGCACCAATAGCTTAACTTACCACTTAGTAGATGTTTGTATCAATTCAAACATAATTTTTAACAATAAGTTAAATATTACATAATCTGTTACCTTCTATATTAAATTAGACATAAATTAGTGGAAGCTCGCTTATAGGAACTGTAGAACTGCAGCACCCCCAATAATAAGTAAAAAATGTTGGATTTTGTTCATGTAGGATTTTTCCAGGTTTCTGATCTAATTTTCTTTATATACACTTTTGTTTGCATTTATCCAATTTTATAACAAAGGCTGAAAATTGTCTACAGCAGTTTTTCTACTAATTTTATCTACGAGCCGCTAATAAAATCACTCAAAGAAAATATTGCATAATATGGTTTAATTATTTTATAATAAGGATCAGAAATTATCGAGGATTTTGTTCAGATGGAAGGTGACTACATTAAATTTAGGACGCAATAAAAGGACGCTACTTTTACACAATTTTAAATGTAATTGGGAAAAAATTCATGTATAGATGAAATTGAGGTTAGTTATACGAGTCTAATGAGAACAAAAAAAACAAAAAAAAAAAGCTACAATAAGTATTTACCAGGATGATATGTACAGAGGGGCATGGGTTGTTGAGGTTCTGGTACCTGGAGTGAGCATGGAGCAATTTCTGGTGGCCGCTGACCAGGTGTTGGAGAGTCGTCAGGGTCCTGTAACTGGAGTGCAGGCTTGAGACGATTAACGGGAATGTTGTGGAATGGTCTGGAAGCTGCACTTTGTATAGAGCTTACCACCAAGTAAGGCCCTGAGTAAGCAGGTTGGAGAGGTTTTCTCATGCTGTCTTCTCTGAGAAAGACATGGGTGCATGAGCCAAGCGCTGTATTAGCAAAATACTTCTGTGTGGATGCCCCAAAAGGTACAGGTTGTAGAGTCTCCATGATGTGTCTGAACCAAATTAAGTTCTCCTGGGGATCTTGTGAACCAGGAGATGAGGCAAGGAACTCCTCAGGTGGGCGAAGAGAGAACTGGCGTACACTATCAATAGAGAGTAGATCTGTAGAAGAGGATTGCTTCTCTTCTTCCTTCTACATCTTCTCCTGAATGACCTACAAATTTTCCTCGAGAGGCATTATAAACTGAAAGGTGGATAGGAATGAACCAAATAAAAATTTAAAAAAAAAAAACTGAGATAAAAATAACTGAAGGGCTGAAGCTACTTTGAAAAAATTATGAATAAATTATTAAAAAATGTGGAACTGATAATGAGAAATAGAATCCTTGAATTTAAAAAAATAATCGGGGTCTCCACTTTTAGGATTCTGCAGGGGTCATTCAATAAAAAACTGAGGTTGACAAAAAAAATAATCTGTATCATTTTTAAGCAAAATAGTACGCACAAAATAAAAAAGGAAACTACAAAAATAATGTGCACTGTAAAAAAACAAAAGATACAATAAGTATAATTTACAAGGATAATATGTACGGAGGGGCAACCCAGGCATAATAATGATAAACCAAAGAAAAAATAAACTGCTTATATATGCAACCTGCGGGTGAGCTCGCTAAATGTACAACCCTCATGCAGTATGGTCAGTAATCTCAGCACTATAAATTACATAAATTATTAGTAATACCACAAATTCAAAAGAACAGACAAACTTTCAAGTAAACTTAGCCTGATCACAACTTCAAAGAGGTAGTCTATGATAGGTTAGCTTCATAAGTTGCAGGTAGGTAGTCATTAAGGTGCAACGGCCTTTACAAAACCAATTTATTTTTTTTTTTTAATTATTTTATCTTTATTTTATTCCTTATTTATATTATTTGTTAGGTATTTATTTTATTATAATTACTTTCAGTAACATAATTTATTTAATTTCGTTTGCTTTTCTTTTTAGTGGAAATATGGTATGAATAATTACATATACTACCTATTGTCCTAAACTATACCAGATTGCATTACTTGACAATAAAAAGCAGTTTACCTCTCTCAGTAGAAATCGTAACCAAGTTTTTTACCTGTACTACTAATGACAATATCGAGTGGTTAGCAATTAACCCATACTCGGATCGGTTAGTAAAAACCTGGATAGTTGTCAATGTTAACACCGATAGAAGTGTCGTGCTGTGTAAATATTATTTGTGGAGATGTAGTTTCTCCAAGTTTGCGTTTCCAGTTCATGTTACTCACGTTTGCCCTAGATTCAAATAACTATTCAGGAAGTTCTCTCACGACGGTGAGTTGGACACAAGTCTCCGTACTCAGTTACATCAATCGTTAAACCAGAGAAATTATATTAAAAATAGCCACATAATTTGGAAAAATCAAACCAGTATTAAACTAGTTTTGAAAAATGAAAAAAAAAATTAGTAAATACCACTAGATTCACACAAAGTATCGTGGATGGAGTTATTTCAAAATTTTGAAAATATTTATATGTATATAAATATATATATATATTTATATATATATATATATATATATATATATATATATATATATATATATATATATATATATATATAAACAAAGATTTACAAAATATTCCCAAATATGTCCAAAGAATGATAAAGAAATAAAAATAATATTTATTTTTAATATATATTAACAAAGATTTACAAAATATTCCCAAATGTGTCCAAAGAATGATAAAGAAATAAAAAAATAAATAAAACCACACTTATTGTCACAAATGAAAACCAAATCTAAAAAAAAAAAAACACTTATCAAAAAACTAATTAATTCATCACAAATGATGTTAATAAACAAAACAAAACTGTTTTGATAAAAATAAAAATTCTAAAATAAACCTCACTTATTAAAATCAAATCACAGTTTTTACAAAACAAACTTATCAAATCAAATAACGCAAGCATCCCCTTCCTTCGTCCAAGCACCTCTGAAATTCAAGCAGGATATTCAGCTACAGTATGATTTTTTCATCGTCCGAATCAACGACAATTTTTCCTTGCTCAAACAAGAACGATGTGCAGGGGCATTATCGTGTTACAAAATGGATTGGTTCCTGTTGACCAAAGTGGGATACTATGCACTAAAAACTGCATAAACTCTGTCTAGCTGTTCACAGTAAAGATTTGAGTCCACAGTCCGACCATCAGGAATAAGCCCAAAATGCAAAACACCTTTGAAGTTCCACCAAACACAAAGCATCACTCCCCAAACCGATCGAGGCGAACCTCCGGTTTCACTTGGCCGTACTCACTACTTATATTTGCTAGGATTTTTTAAAAAAATACACTTTTTGTCACTTGTGATCATTTTTTTCCAGAACCTGTCATCTTTCGGATTTTGACGCAAAATTTTGCACATATCAACTCGGTGCTGGACTTGGGCCTCTGTCAAGTCATGTGGGTCGGACCTTGGTCTTAAATTCCTGACGCCCAGATTTTTAAGATGACGAGCCACTGTGGCATTAGAAGCCCCTACTACTGCCGATAAATCACGAGTAGTTGCATGTGGGTCCGAAGAACGTCATCATCAACCACCGATAGGCAGGTCGATCTGGGTTCATCTACAAGGCTCATCTTACCATTGTTGAAACGCCTGAACCAAAATGCGGCGGTATTCGATGGATAATTGACTCTTTTTCTACGTCACACATTTCTTCGGCGGTTGCCTTTGCGCTTATACCTTTTCCTAGTAAGTCCCAAAAGATCGCGAATCACAATTTTTTCTTCTGGCATTGCACGTGCGTTTTAAATATATAAATGGCTCCATAAAGCCAACACAAGGAATTAAAGAAACAGTCAAAGTAAACATTGACATAAATAGAACAAGTATTTAGGAACAAGTATTTTGAGGATATTATTCTGCAAGAAATGACAAAATGTATTATCTAGCAAGAAATCAGCATCTTCGTTCATAGAAGTAATTTTAGCTTGGAAAATGAAACATGGAGAACAACAGCTGGTATTTGCTCTTTAGCTATTAATAAGATCGGTAATAATTTTCATAGAGTGGTCAAAGCGATTTTAGATGCTGATGACTTCGCAAATCAATATTTGTAAGTTGCTTTTACGATTATTACTTAAAATTATAACTTACAAAAATTATTAGTTATAGGTTATTAGTAATAATAGTTAATTATAATAATAAAAGACTTGACAACCAATAAGTTTCGATGCCGATACACAATCCTTTCCTATACATCTCCTCTCAATGAACTGTATCGTAAAACAAAATCGAACCTAAAATAAATTATTACCGATTATTATTATTAAGTAGTTATTATACATAAAAGTACTATATACAGTATAGACAGAAGGACCTAAATACCATTTCGTCAGCACTATATTTTATACACTCATACTCCTACCGAAACCATCATAATTAACTCCTATTCGCACACCGCATTAAAAGGGCCGAAGAATATTTTCATATTGCTTTGTCAACGTATTAAGATTACCAAAAATATTTATTAACAAGCTTTGCAAGAATATTCTCCTGACTTGGGAATTATAGGAACGTGATGGCTGACAATGCTGCTTGTTGCTGAAGAAGTCACGGATAGTATCCAAGTAATAATCGAGGGCGTCCCTTATTATGTGAGCCATAAATAGAATATCCTCTCAAGAAGAAAATAAGTCTCGAATTTCGGAAGAAAGTCCTCGAAGCAAATTTTTTGAAAACAGTGCAACCCTGGCTGGAGTATCTGATATCATAAGTCTCGAAGAGAGGAACTAGCCTAGATCTGGTTAAGACAGGTCGTAGAAGAAGGAGTATTGATATTTAATCTTTAAAGAACTGGCTATTTAACACCCTAGGTGCAATAAAACATATTTTTAAATACTGTATTTATTTACGAGTAAATTATTACTGAAAATGATTTCATACTCTGAATCAATGAAACCGCAATCAAAACTGATCTTATCCATGAACACTCAGTGTTTCACATCATAAACCGAATATGTTTATATTCATCATTATTTTTATATTGACAAGATACATTGTTAACCTGAAGATTTAATGGCTATAAACATTAAAAACCGACCAAGCAACAAAATGTGCATCATAAGAATAAATTGATACAGGATCTTCCCTTATTAACTAATGATAAAACCCGGCCTTGGGACTAGAGAAATAAATTTTGGCAGGTAATGAATCTTTAAAGAGCTTAATTTCACCTGCTTCTAATTAATGAACCTTTGCCGACCTCACTACGCTTTCTTATTGTTCGAATTCGGCTCAATAACAAGTTTCAGTTTCTTCCTAAATAAATAAATAAAGTATTAAGTTTATTCAAGCAATAATCTTCCCTAAGTGTTCCAGGCAAACACTCCTGCAAAAGAGCTTGGAATCATTTGATCTAATATAAACCATTCAAAGGCAATCGGAAATACTTGACCTCTCTCGAGGAGAGGCTGCGAAATGAAACGATTGGGATAGAGGATCAGATGCTTTATATTGAAATGATGAAATTAATTAATTAATTAATTAAACACGTTTTACTGTATCGTAGGTACAGTTTTAAATATCTTCAAACAGTTACCGTCATGATAGCACATTGAGTTGCCATTACTAAACTGCTAAATACTTTAGAAAAAACTACCATATGAACTGTAGACTAATTCAAAGTTTTTTGAAATTATGAGAAACATGCATAATTTATATTGTGCATGTACAGGCGGTCCCCGTTTTACGTCGCCCCGTCTTAAATCGTTCCGAAGTTGTATCGTTAGCCGATTTCTACAAGCGACCGTTTTACGTTAAAGCGAATTCAAAGGTACGTCGCTTGAAAAAAAAAATGAATTTTGCTCCATCAAATCCGTAAAAAAATCAAATGAAAATAAAAATTAATTTAAAAAAGTTATAGAAAAAGAGATACGAGAAAAAAATAAATATGTTCGATAGTTCAATACAGAGATGAATTCAATTATTGTTTTACTGAACAATCACATCCGATTTAAGTGAATGTTCCACTAATTTTATTAAGTTGGTATTTACTATAAAAATATTTCAAAGAATCCTTTTTTTTTCTTACTTTGTAAGATTTTTATCTTTTAAATGAGCATCTGGAATATCTAGGAGATGTATCATTTTCGAGCTATCAAATAACTAAACTAAGGTGAACCGAACCGGTTTCAATAGGAGCGTCTGTCCAGTACTCTATAGCATGTGTTCAAAGTTAAAATCGCAATATCTCTGCTGATACTTATCCGTTTTCGATGATTTTTTTTTTCACGTTGTAGGAAATTGAATTCATTTTAAATAATTATGTGTATAATTCATCATAAAATGATAGCTCTTCGTGTTATGAGCGACTGAAGTTTTATTTTTGTTTGTTTTATTTTCTTCATAACATTTATTTCTGCTTTTCCTTGAGGATGTGCTACATAGTAAAATCAAAAGTTTTTTTAAGTAAAAGATTTTACACGAGTAAAGAATTTGACACTACAGTCTATGAAGTCTCAATTTCTATATCAAAGAAAACATAAATAACAGTAAATCGAAATGCGCATGCTTGATGATAACGAATTCTCAACTAGTATCCTTAAAAACATACTTTCTCCAATTTTGGACAAATCGGACGAGCAGTTTTCGAAGTGTAGAAGTGCCAAGGAAAATACGTTTGCGCATGCTATAGTGGATGGAATTTGATAAAACACTGAAAATTTCATCTAAATTGGATAAACGCTAATAGATGTGAGAGAGAGAGAGAGAGAGAGAGAGAGAGAGAGAGAGAGATAGAGAGAGAGAGAGAGAGCGTGAGAGAGAGAGAGAGAGAGAGAGAGTGAGAGGGAGAGATAAAGAGAGATATCGTCCAGTTTGGATAGATTTTAGATTCTCTTCCTCCCTATTATGAAAGCACTGGTATTTGATACCGTATGATACTCATAATACTAATGTATCATACATGCTGAGTTAGGAATTTATTCTCTCTACAGATTTTCCAATTTTCATTACCCATCACTAGCATGAAAGTGAAGGAGACAATCACTCTGACCGTTGGGGAGTTCGAGATCTATTTCAGATTAGATATCTCGGTGTGCAGATTGACGCTAGACTCCAGTTTGATGAAAATCTGCACTTAGTTTGCAGCAAAGAAGTACAAGTGACTAATGCACTGGCTCGGATTATGCCAAATATCGGTGGGCTCAGGAAAAGTCGGAGAAGTTTCTGATGTATTGTAGCCAGTTCCAGGGGTGCCCACCCTCCTCTTTGTCAATGAAGCACCCATCTCCCTTCCCAAACTTACAACTACTGCTCTTTAATGTCACTTCTTATTATTATTAGGGATTGATAAATTATTTGCCACTTCTATAATTTAGTTTTTATTGAAAACTAGTTTTGAATATTATACATTCATCTTCAGTTCAAGGTTTAAGTAGATTATATCAAACAGAAAAGTTTATATTGGTTGCATGGATGTGAGAACAAACCAATGCTGTTTGATACAATCTACTTAAACCTTGAACTGACGATGAATGTATAACATTCGAAACTAGTTTTCAATAAAAACAAAATTATAAAGTGGCAAATAATTTACCAATTCTTAATTAGATTGATTCATCTAAACCATCGTGAGGATTCTACGTATCTTAGAATGTAAAATCTCAATTTTTTTTTTTTTTTTGGAGGAGGTTAAAGAAATTTTTTCTTGGTGAATTACAAAGGTCTATTTTTATTATATTATTATTATCGATATTATATTATTATTATTATTAATAGTAAACCAAAAAAAAGTGCCAAACTTTTGACGTTTTTGGAAAACAAGGTTCCGGCAAAATATCTTTCAGAAAACCTCAGATATAACTTCGGGGACTAAAAACACTAAAATGTACCAAAATTTACGTCTACAACAAAACGTCTCCTTTTTGCCCCTTTCGGTCCTAGTTTCTTGTAGCCGATACTTAAATAATTTTTGTATTAGGGTACTTTTTTTATCTATCTCTTCTTCAATCTCCCTCTTCCCTGGAAATAATACTAATTATTATTACTTTAAGCCTTCTAGCCCTTGATCCCCCATAACTTATTAAATCTGATGGTATCTTCAAAATCAGCATCATCGATTATAGAATGAAAAAAAAAATCGATAATAGGTAGTAACACTATATTGTTATAATGTGATTTTACCAGTTTTATTAATTCTTCATATTTGAATTCGTACTTGTCTTCGAACTGAAGAAGACCCCTTATGCAGGCCCGGATTTAGAGGGAGAGGGAGAGGAAAGGGAGCACTTGTCCCGGACGCGTCCGCTCCAATTTACAGACTCACGGCTTTGTGTTTGGAATCTCCCAATTGTATCCTTTCAATTTTAATAATAATATGTATTGAGAAAACAGCGATGGAAGGGAATCTTTTCGATTAAATAATGGATTATTTAAGTAGTTGCCACGTAATTTATTCAATATTCATATAAATTGGTTTCCCTTTCGAACAAAGAAGCATCGTTCACGGGATCTTTGAGGCCTGTACGTGAGAAGGTCGACTTGAAATACCCCGCTGTGAGAGACCGCCAAACAGCTTAGATAGTCATAAAGACAAGGCCAAATAAAAGCAACATAAAAATTATCCGGAGGCCAGCTGGTAAGGTATAATAAAGCCTGTCGCTAAGGACAAGGGACAATAGACAAATTTTCAAAGGAATCGATGCCGATGGAAGGGATACGTCCCCAGCCAAAATTCTTAAAAGATCCACAAATAGGAAGGTCCAAAAGGCGAGTGGGGGCCAAATAAATGAAAAATAGATATTTCAAAAAGGAGAAGGAGAAAGAGGTAAAACAAGCAGACGACAAGGAAGAAGAGTCAGACAGAGGTGGAAAGTCAAAGTGAGAGAGCTGGAGTTTGAGAGAGTGAAGTTATGAAGGTAGAAACAGAGAGTCCAGCTGAGCAGTCCATCCGCAGACCGAGTCAGTGAGCTGGCAGGCAGAGTTCGATACCGCAGCCGATTATATTTACCCTGCATAACATAATATAGTTTAGTTAAGTGAATTGGTAAACGCAACACCCATGGAAAGAAGCTCCGATGGTATTTATAATGTCCCAATCTAATGACCATAGCAGGAGGGTCTGTGGTCTCTAGCCTTTTAAGTCAAGATAAATTAATAATACAGGTTGATTGATCCGTTTCCTTCTGGAATCGATATCAATGTAGTATATATTAGATAAATAAATTAAGTAAATGCGGTTTCTAGAACCTCCACCCTCCCCTGCTTTAGAAAAGCAGATTGCCAGCAGGAACATAGCAAATAATTGTCATAGATCTAAAAACGTGTGAAATAAGTGTAATCAAAAGTGATACAATTCGGTATTCCCCGTTTGATGGAAAACACCAAACAATGAGACAATTGTTAGGCAATGTTGGGGGCATTGTTTCTAGTGTGGACGTCTCAGAAGGCGGTGTCTCCAGTTATTTTCTTTGAGCTTGTTCCACCCCTTATATTTTTTAGTTTCTTAATTTTCCTTCCTTGAACAAAGTAAAGCAAGTATTATAATCGCGAAAATTTTCGGTTTTCAGATTTCAACGAAAATTTGCATTTTGACTAGTTTCGTCGTGATGTCTGAATGTACGTTCGTACGTGCTTATCTCGCATAACTCAAAAACGGTCAGCCATAGAAAGTTAAAATTTTATATTTAGGATTGCTGAAAAATCTAGTTGTGGACATTCCTTTTTGTTCACCACGTGATTACTAGAAGTGGTACTTTACTTGAAGGTCATATTAAACTTTCATCAGAAATTATATTAAAATATAGTGTAAAACATCTCAAATTTGGTAAATAGGACTTTTATATCAATATGAATGTATTTATTAGATTTTGGTTACAATTGGTGAGGCGAAAAGGGTACTTAACTTGAAGGTCATAATAAACTTACATATCATATGGTTCGGTAGTAAAGGTTACAAACGCGATTTTGTTTTCACTCCAGTTAAACATTTTTATTACTTGTGAATGTAAAAGTGTAACAGTTTCTCCCCATTTGTGAGATGAACAAGTCTACAGCAGGAGACTAAGATATAAGTTAATTGGGTTATTCCGCTTAAAATGTCGAAACTGTCGATTTCCAATTTTATCTAGTGATATTGATAGTTCTAATGTTGTCACGGAACACGTAAAAATCTCTTGGAAACTAGTTACCTACTGAAAAAAAGACATGTAATAACGGAATGAGACCTCCAAAAACAAGAGTATGTGTTTGTCAATAGATAGAATAGACTTTTTGAGCCATCAATTTATAGTTTAATAGGCATCAAGGAAGTTATATGTTGTCCACATCAGATATTTTATTTTGGTTTTATTGTCATGACATGACCTACAGAGAAAGTATTGCTATTTATTGCTTGGCGCCTTTTTTTAATGGGAAGTGACTAATCCCGAATATAAATCGTACCAGGAAAAACATATTTTTCGAAGAGTCGGTCCAAAAAAAAATGTTGGTTAGTATAACTACAACCGTAACAAGGACCCTTCACTAAATATCACGCATCCACCAACGCCTCCTTCGCTTCTATTCAACCTGGAACTAGAAGAAGCGATCCCAAAAAGGTCAGCCATATATATAAACTTATAGTTATAATAAATTTTAATTTATTTTTCCGCAAAACCGACATCGATTCAAGTTTCTCACATTAAAAAACACCTTAGAACCAATTTCAATCGTAAAAATTAATATTGATTTATTATACTTTACCAATTTAATTTTTTGTTTTTTCCCTTTATGACAAGACTTTTTTTAGGTGAACTGAATTAGGTAGATCAGTACTACGATTTATTTATGGGTAAAAGAAGACCTCTTGGAAAAATTCCAAACTTTATCCAAAAAATTGATCACGAAAAACGTTGTAAAAAGAATACATTACTAGGGGAACTGGTGTTAATTTAGAACCCTGGTGGTATTATGGAACCCCTTAATATCTTAGCGGTAAGTTATGAGTTAACAGTACTCAAGCTTTAGCTAGAGTGCTTATGTGCAGCACCGGCCCTGTGAGCCTCGGCGCTCCGATGCAACTTTCTGCAAGGGCCCTTTTTAATCTTGTAATTTGTTTTATATGAATAAAGGTACCATGTTATATGAATAATATTATAAAAATACAAAAATTTGTAACCTTTTCTTAGATAAAAAGATTATTTTGGCGAACCCCTTGGGACAGCGCACCGATGCGGTACATCTTTTGCTTACCGGATAGGACCCTGCTTATGTGCAGAACAGGTTGGTTCAGTTGTCACGGGGTATGTATATTGAAAAGTTTAATTTCTCTGTTATTTGTTTCTGCTACAAAAAAAAATAAAAAATTAAAAAAATACCTAATGGTAGGTATCCGCACTCTACATAGATTCAAAGGGATTGTAGCGATTTTCATTCCTGAATCTGTTCTTATGTCTCAAGTACATATCAAATCCAAGGTGGCGATATGCAAGGTTTAATATATAGAGCCCCATGGGAGCTGGTTATATGGAACCGGGTTCCACTGCCTCCCTCTCCAAAACAGCTTCAATTATGGGGGAAAAATAGCTCTAGGGAAGTAAAAAAAAAAAAAATCTGGAAGAGAAACAACAACAAATGATGATGTGGGAGAAGCTATTCCAGCGACATTTAGGGGTATCACTGGTTGAAGAGAAGGAAGCGGTAGAATAGAAAATGAAGCAAGGTTCACATGACAAAACTAATTTTTGACTTAAAACATTAAATCTATCTTGATTTTTCAAGCAAAAAATTTTCATAAATTGCATTTAAATTTCAAGTTAGAGGCATCAATTTGACTTTTTTGATAAACTTCAATTTTGCTCATTTGGTGGCTGAAGGAGCACTAATTGGAAATTCATAGTGTATGACTAATATAGAAAGCTAGAAATAACCGTAGGAGCAATACATTTTTTTGAAATTTTTAGCTCTGGTAAGCCAAAAACAAAGAGAGGTTTCACATCATCTCTACCATGTCCAAGTATCAAATGTGAACAAATACGATTTTCATATTCATCACTCTGAAACGCACTAGGCGAGGTATATATCATGACAAATTCTTGAAAACTTAACCCTCCAAAAGACGCAAGGAGTCAACACTTGAGGATTAGAAATTCAAGACTGTGTGCCTCAACTATTACATTTCAAAATGACGAATATGAAAACAGTATTTTTTCACATTCTATGAAAACTATGGTTGGACATGGTATGGACGATATTACCACCTCTTCTTCCGTTTGAAGGAATGAACTAGTTGTTATGTCCATTATCGTTTTCAGTTTCTGGACTAAGCTTTCTGTGACACATTATTTTTTTTTATGGTCTCTATTTGTAAAATAAATGCATTCTTTAATTTGAATGTATTATTATTACTAAATACCCAAAATTCATTATTTTGTTGTTCAATTACAACTAACGTGTAATATTTGCCTGTATAATAATAAAAAAAAAAAAAATATTTATATAAATTCGTCCGATTCGCCTGATCAAGCATAATTATAAGTAGATGTATATATATTTATATACGCACATATTTATAAATATACATCAGTTATTACTCCGATTATCAATCAGAGTTCTTCCCTTTTAAAGCCTAATAGCCTCTTAGTTCTAGGAGGGGAGGATTCTTTAATTAATTGTTTAACCTAGCTTAAGCTATTACATTCCCTCAATCTCTTTACTGCAAAAATTTTACCAATGATTTAATATATATATATATATATATATAAGCATCTGTAGGTTTGCGTGTGATAAATGGCAAAATCTTCTAGATTATACAGACAGGCATCTAATTCTGTCAGACTTTTGTCCTAAGATACAGTATCCTGAGCTCTGATAGAATCCAGATGCTTGAAACTTCCTCCCTCGGGTGGCAGTTCTTCCTAGTTTTTATATTCAGGACCTGAAGTTTCGTCACCCGATATCGAAATAAGAGATATCCATTTGGTTATTCAGTAGCTGGAAAATAACCTATAGCCCATTGCTAGACTTGTTCCTCCACTGTTCCCATTACCAGTTTCCAATATCAGTAATGTTATTCTTCATCGTGGCTAAAAAAAGGTTTACATATAATTCATGGGAGGTTCAAAATGTTATAATACTGTTTAAAAACAAAATATATTTATTTCATAAACAAAATAGAGCAACATTTAGAAGTGCAAAGCATCGGTCTCCTCAATTTTGATCCTTCTTATCATAGGAGTTGAATGTAGTATCCTGAGAACTGCACGACTCAAAAGAGCAATAGCATTGATAAAGTTGTCAATTTTGGTGGAAATAATCTCAACCAGTGGTCTTTGAGTACTTTCTTCCACATGATTATTCTTTGTCTTGTTATAGAATATATACATAAATGCTGAAGGAGAATCAGAAATGGTGCTCACATTATAAAATGTGGCACTTGGTACTTTCATGATCCCACCTTCTGTTAATATAGTTGTTTTATTTTTAATGGCTACTGATACCTTTCCTTTTATTAAGTTTAGAGTTATATTCTCAAGGTCTTCATGAACATAGTTTTCTAAAGTAAAACCTGAAAACATAAATTGAGTCAATAATTAATTATTGGTAGAGAACAATATGAATATTAATCAGAGTTCCATTTTGAGACTAGATTTATTTATTTTTACTTTTTCCATTTTTTGGAGTGCCTATAAGGAATTATCATATAAAAATGTTTATAACAACTTCAACTTTGAAGCTGTAGTATTTCAAAATATTAAGTGTGAGCTACTTTGAAATAGAAGATTAATCATGACATTTCTTCTTATTTTTTTTTTTACTTATTTCCAAAATTATTCTGACCACAATGAAACCCACCTGTATTAAACACAATTAAAAAATATTAAGAAGACCAATTTGCAATTATAAAAAACAAATAAAAATGTGGCCACTAGATTTATATAAAGAAAACTTTTCTCAAATAGTATATAACATCTTCTTGTTATACTCCCATTTCTCAACTAAAGCTCTTCTTAGCTCCTTTAAATCATCAGGATGTTTAATTTGTAATGACTTTAATTAATATTGACTTCAATAATTTGTAGTGATTTTAAGTAATAATTTTAATAATTCCAATGAATACAAATGTTACAATTGAATACAAAGCAGATAGCACAAATGGCACTGGAGGGTGCAGGTCAGGCGACCTTCAGCTAACTATGGCAGCACGCAGTGATAATGTGGCCCGATTATAAATTTATACCGAAAATTTAAATCCAGACTATGTTATGGCCTTATTAAACTCCGAATTTTTGTATCATTAAGATATTCATAATATCTTTTATGCTACTTTTGAAGTTACTCAATATCTCTGTATTTCTCATGAGGCTGCAATTAATACAGAACTTGTAATAAGACTTATTGGAATGTGTTTACAACCATGGATATGTTATCAAATAGCCGGTTTGGATTTCACTCAAGTGGATTCAACAGAATAAAAACTTTTGCTTTCAGGGCTTCTGGTACCTTAAAAGCTACGGGTTTTGCATTGTTTCATAATTTAAGGGAAATCTTGAAGTTTTTGCAGCAGCCCACCGTTTGTTGAAATATCTCCGGATATTTATTAAGGATCACATTTTCGACGTCAGGAATTATTGAATGTATCAAATTATTATTGATTTTTCCAACATCGATGTCTTATAAATGGATGTTTAGGTGTCTGATCCCAGACGTGGGGAAATCTTATCGAAACGACCTAAAATGTCTCTGTTGATTTTATGTCCTTATATGAACCTCTACTTCAGCTACTCCAGTGGGTACGAAAATACTTGAAGTGTAAGGGCAAAATCGGATGCTGGTATTTCGAAGTTTCTTATTAAGGTTCAGATGATTAAAATTTGATTCATTTAAGAGTTTCTGTTCTATAATCCACACTTCAAATTGTTGAATTATATTGTTGATTTTTACTTGAGCGAAATGCGTCTGTGTGTCTTAATCTTCTTCTTCTTCTTCTTCTTCTTCCATGGCTCTAAAGCCCTTGTAGGGCCCTGGCCTCTACAACAACGCCTCTCCAGTCTTCTCTGTCAGCAGCTCGACCTCTCCACTGTCCGATTCCATTCCTCTGCAGATCGCTCTCCATATAACCCAGCCATCGCATCCTGGGCCTTCCTCTTCTTCTTTTGCCTTCTGGTTTGCCATATAATAGTTTCTTTGGGTACCTATCTTCTCCCATTCTTTCTACATGCCCAAGCCATCTTATATGGGTTGATTTGACATAAGTGAGGTCTGGTTCATTGTTCTCTATTATTTCTTGACCTCCATTGGCCTTCATTACATACTGGCCCAAATATCTGCCGAAGCACCTTCCTCTCCCAGATCTGCAGCATCTTTTCGCATTCCTGGGTCAGGACCCACGTTTCACCAGCATAGGTGACAATCGGTCTTAAGATTGTTTTATAAATCAATAACTTTGCCTTCCGTGACAAGTTCGGAAATCTTAATACTTTTCGCAATGCAAAAAGACATCTGTTGCCTGCTGAAATTCTTGCTTTAATTTCCGCGTGTGTCTTAATCCTAACTGTTAATTTCATACATTGTGTATTGATCATGGAGGAATGAGTCTTCTTCTGAGTCTACTGCCTGCACTCCTTTTTTCTCTGACATTAATCTTTTTAGACACAATTTTTTGACATGTCCCGACTTTTATTGACAGTATTGACATTTTAATTTAGTCGAATCAACTCTGCAATTTTTCGAATTGTGATTATTTCGGGCACACACAGCAACAAAGCCCTTCAATTCCAAGGTATTTCAAATTAAGGCTTGTGTGTCTTGAATTTGATTTATCTCTAGGTCTTGAATTTTAATTATTTTGACTCCTACTTCATGGCCTTGAAATTCTATGTACACTGTTTGAATTATTTTCTGTTGGTGTATCCAATTATTGACTTGCCAAAGTAGATGCTTCTAAGGTTTGTGCCTTTGAGAAAGCGTCAGAAAATGTTTTTGAGTCATCCAAAAGAAGTTTATG
The DNA here is from genome assembly GCA_948150685.1 of Rhaphigaster nebulosa. Lineage (NCBI taxonomy): Eukaryota > Metazoa > Arthropoda > Insecta > Hemiptera > Pentatomidae > Rhaphigaster > Rhaphigaster nebulosa. The sequence goes on along the minus strand of OX411306.1, from coordinate 143,156,518 downwards.
GCGTATGTCTTGGTTAGAGAGACCTCTGATAAACTGGGAGTGTAAAAAAAGATCTGCCACAGACTTCTCACATTCACATTTAAAGCTGCATGCAGGAACGAATTTTCGTAATTGGGTGACAAAATCTTGGATAGATTGGTTAGGTGCTTGTTTTTGTGACAGAAATTTGTAGAAATAGAAATTCTTTCAATTAAAATATTTTTTTTCTCACTCAGTTGATCGTCGTTTTGATTCATCGTTGCAAATTGTTGAAGAATACTTTGAAATTGCTGTTGCTGCATGGCCAAAAACTTAGTAAATTGTTCAGCATCCATTGTTACAGGTTGGAGTTTGAATTCGTTAAAATTAAAGATATTGAATTACAATTCAGATAAATGATATTGAAATAAAAATTAAATGATATTAAAATCGTGAGATTATACCTTTTGACATTAGCGGATAAATTACTATTTTTTATTGTACTTGCTCACTTTTCATTTTTCTCCTCGTCACCACTTTATTACATCTAGATTGGTACTCAATCAGGAAAACAACATACTTATAACATTATTTATTGAAGAAACAATACACTTTGTTATCTTGATTATAGTGAACTGAAAACTAAGAAGGTAACACATAAGAAGGGGCCCGAGACTCAATCACTAATAATCGATACTACAATCGAGACACAACAATATTCCTTTCAGTTGCGATCAGACAGTTAGTGTCACAAAGAACTGTGTACAATTCAAATCTGTTCATTTTTATATATTTGAAATAAATCATAGAACCACTTTCAATGGAAATTTCGTAATTTATTCTAAAAACATTTAAGTAGAAAATAAATAATACATAATGAAATGATATAATTTTATTATTGACAAAATTATTTCAAATATAAGATCAAAGAAAACATCAAAAAAATAATTTATTTTTAAAGGTACCAAATAGTGCAGTTGAACAATTTATTAAAATAACTGTAAAGCAAGTATGGAATCACACAATGGTGACTTCAAACAATGGAAATTTGAAAAAAAAAAATATTATTAATGCAAATTTGTGATGATATGCTTACCAGGGAAATCCGCCATAAAAAGAACATCAGATTGGTCTGAGGATGACAATATTTGTCTTTCAATTATCCTAATTTCATCTCTTATTGGTGTTAATTCATCAAGAAGGGGCATCACCCAACTGACTCGTTCGAAAGGAGACCATTTAGCTGATAAAATATCTACCCTCGGGTCAAACATTCTCTGATGAAACCTTTTATTAAGGGATACCCAGACATCTATAAATCCAAGATAAACTATTTTAACATTTAAACACCATTGAAATATTATCGCGTTATGTAATTCTATTATGAAAATTATATTTTGATAACACTATTTGTATCTCTTTCATTAAGGGTAATTTTTTTATTCATGTACAATAGATACTCAAACTTAAGCACAGTCAAACATGGTAAGTACTTCAATGTGTGACCGTCTACACGAAAAGCTTCATCCTTTCTGGTTACGTGAGGTCCAACAGCCTACTGGAGACAACTGACCAGGGAGAGGATTGTTGACCCTATCTTGTGTATCTCAATCAAAAATCACAATGTGGTTTTTCAGGAAGTTAAAAATTACCTGCTGGAAGATTGTTTCACAGAGAGTATGGGTCGAAGAAAAGGATATAGGTCAGCTGATCCAGAACAGCCATACTTTGTAGATCTAGATTAATCTGAACTAATTTCTAATATATAATATGTAACGTTCCGTTTTTGGGGAAATAAATAAATAAAACTTATTCTCCCTTTTTTATATATTTATTTGTTTTATTTAAGTTTGACTCTAATTCTCAGGGTGGGTTACTAGACAATCAGACACAGACACACAGAACTATAACTATTACAAACATATGAATAACGTGAAGCGTCAATATATCTTAAATTATACACTTTCTTCTTGTAGAATGATGACAGTGGTTTATGGGATATAATTAAATGTGTTACCAAATGATGTGGATCTGGTGGATGAAGTTTCACGGGAGCTCTTAAGACGTCTACGCCGGTGCCTGGTCCTCACAAGAATGCTCTGCTTTGTTGTGAGTTACCCTCTCTAGGTTTCAAAATGGCGAACTGCCATTTTGATTATCTAATACAAATGGACCATTTATGATTTTGTGAAGTTCTCATTTGATGAAAATCTCTTCTACTTCTTTTTGATTTTCTTAGATCAGGTTTATTGTCGAAGTATTGACAAATTGATCATCTTCACCCACTCGATCATTATGGCAGAGGTTCTGTTGAAGTCAAACATAGAGCCGCCATGTTTTAAAATGCCAAGCGTCTATTTTGGTTCCATTTATAATTTATGATGGTTGCAGTCAGGATAAATAAATGTTGTATTATTTTCCTGAGAATCCCTATTTCCAAATATTAAATCTAATTTAAGATATCTAAAACAATTATTTACTACGTACCTATAATCTGAAAAAAGGTGTATATTACATTTCTCCCTCCTTCTAGGTAAAAAAAATAATAATGATATTTTTCACGCAAATAATATTATTATTATTTTTTTTTCGTCTTAAATTATACAAGAGAATACTGAAACATTCATACTCCATTCATTCAATTAAACATTAATCCCCAATTGCCTCTGAGTTACTAATAATTACAATTTTTTATTTCCTCAATTACTAAATTCAAGTTTAATTTTATTCTTCATTTTCTTCTTAATTATTGATTTACATAATTTTTCTTATCTCTAAACAGAATACAATTAAACTATATACAAACATTTTTTCAAAAACTATACATAAATCATATAAAAGAACAAATTGAGAGAGGACATTTACATTTTCATTATATACAAACTAATTTTTGTTGAGACCCCAATAAGATGTGGTTCTATTAATCAAAAAACAGGATATTGTGACTAAGTGAGAAACATTGTTATGCTTGTCGATTAGGTTTCATTTAACCAAAACCAAGGAAAAAAGGAATGAGCAAGAGAAGATTGTCCAACAGAAAATGAGTGAAACAAAAATTTAATTATACCAAAAATAATCACTGTCATTGTTAATAATTAAATTTTATTTAAGTATTCTACTTGAATTTGTATTACAGCTCTTGCGAGCAAGGCCTTATAATTTTTAAAGAAAACAAAAAATGTTAGCTCTGCGCTGAGCACCAATTATTTTAAATTTAGGTCAAAAACTAAAAATTATTTAAGCGGTAAATATTCCTAGGTTAACTACAATTCACGAATTATCGATGATCTGACTATTGGTTACAAAAAATCAACACCTATTAAATGAGAGATATTTTTCTTGATAATTTAATAAACTCTTAAAATGTAATTCTTAAATATTTTTCTATAAATCAACTAAACATTTCTTATTAAAATCAAAATGACCTTTACTTAATAACAATATTGAAAAGGGTGTTTTTTTTTTGTTTTTTTTTTTTTCAAATAATATTTCATGTTTATCAATCCATCCTCAGGAATAACAGTAATAAAGGGATACAAATCATTAATTCTAACAACTAATTTTAAAGATATGAGATTATAGTTTTATAAAGAAAAATAACTGTCTATTCCAAACCCCAGAAATAAAAATGTATTGATTTTTTAACTTTCTTTTTTTTTTAATTTTAAGCATCATAGAAATATCCCAAGCCTATACAAAGATAATAAATTGCATTTTTCTTTTTTTTTTTTTTTTTTCTTTTTTTCATCAAGTTATTTCCATATCCAAATTTTTCCATTTTATTTTTAATAAGTTTCTGTACCGGCTCATGATCTAAATGCAATCCACCCGGGTCGTACACTTTAAATGTACTCCTAAAGCATAAGGGCTTAATTCCAAACATACACTGCATAGGTGCATGTCTGATATATGTTAAAATATCAAGAATATTCAAATATTCGGAAATATTCCAGATCAATAGAAAATCATTCCATCTATTGGTGGCATTATTGCTTAAACACTTTAATGGGGCATTAACTTGTTTCGTGAATTCAAGATTGGATTTTTGATCCCCTAACACACTGACATTCCGATTTTCATCCTCTTTTTTACTTAACCGCCCAATCTCATGTTTATATTGCGGTTCTATTTGCACAATTATGTTGCTTGCCTTATTTTCTTCCACGAGACTTTCATAAATTTTTTCTGATAATTCAGAGTCATTTCTATGAGCTACATTAATTTTTTCTGATGTTTCAGCGTTTTGTGAGCTCAATTTTAAACTTAAATTAGTTTCGACCAATTCATCTTTAGTTATTGTTAGTCCCGGTTCACATCTTTCTGGTATCACTGAATTATTTGTTTTATTCTCATTTTCTAAATTTAGTTCATCACTTATAAAATTAACAGTTTGAAATTGTTTATTTAAATTATTAACTTTTTTATCGAGTTCAGGACTTCTTTCATCTAATTTTTTATCGAATTCTTTTAAATCATTTTTAAGTTCCTGAAATCTTTCCTCGGCTTTTTTATCGGATTCACGACTTCTTTCCTCGGCTTTTTTATCGGATTTTTTTATATCATTTTTAACTTCCTGACTTCTTTCATCCATTCTTTTCAAACTAAATATTAAATGTTTCAAAACGCTATTAATGTCTAAATTATCGCTATTTATATTAATTTCCGCGTCTGAAATGTTATCCCCTCTTATGCGTTGGACAACGGTCTCTTCCTGATTATCTAATAGAACTACATCCCCATCGGATTTTCCCATAATCACATCTTTAGGGTCTCGATCCCCAGTCTGATTTTCCTGGTCCTTTTCCATAATTATCAATTTGTAAACAAAAATTTAACACTTTAAAAATTTCTGTGAGCTGCGTACTGATTGTCGTGACCTAATTTTTAACGAATAAGGCCACGCGTTATTGGGCGACAAATATGTAACGTTCCGTTTTTGGGGAAATAAATAAATAAAACTTATTCTCCCTTTTTTATATATTTATTTCTTTTATTTAAGTTTGACTCTAATTCTCAGGGTGGGTTACTAGACAATCAGACACAGACACACAGAACTATAACTATTACAAACATATGAATAACGTGAAGCGTCAATATATCTTAAATTATACACTTTCTTCTTGTAGAATGATGACGGTGGTTTATGGGATATAATTAAATGTGTTACCAAATGATGTGGATCTGGTGGATGAAGTTTCACGGGAGCTCTTAAGACGTCTACGCCGGTGCCTGGTCCTCACAAGAATGCTCTCCTTTGTTGTCCGTTACCCTCTCTAGGTTTCAAAATGGCGAACTGCCATTTTGATTATCTAATACAAATGGACATTTATGATTTTGTGAAGTTCTCATTTGATGAAAATCTCTTCTACTTCTTTTTGATTTTCTTAGATCAGGTTTATTGTTGAAGTATTGACAAATTGATCATCTTCACCCACTCGATCATTATGGCAGAGGTTCTGTTGAAGTCAAACATAGAGCCGCCATGTTTTAAAATGCCAAGCGTCTATTTTGGTTCCATTTATAATTTATGATGGTTGCAGTCAGGATAAATAAATGTTGTATTATTTTCCTGAGAATCCCTATTTCCAAATATTAAATCTAATTTAAGATATCTAAAACAATTATTTACTACGTACCTATAATCTGAAAAAAGGTGTATATTACAATATATATATATCTAATATTAGTGGGACTGCCCAATTGGTCAAGGAAGGATCAATTATCAAGCTATAGGTAGCCTGCTGCTGCACAATGGAAACCATGATTTGTATTTAGGTACCATGAAACATTTTTGATTTGAGTTGGATGCATTAAATTCCAAAAGTACCTCTGTGGCATTCATTTAAAATTCATATATTGGAGTTTACAAAACAAAAATCAAAGATAAAGATGGTTGAGGTCTATTAGCTTAGGTATCAAATCTTTTGTTTGAGGTATTACCCCCAAGTTTAGAGTGTGAATTTATTTGCATTGAAAATTGTTTGTATTGAATTGTCGAATTCAAGAAGAATGTGGTGAACTTCATATAATATACTAAACCTGTTAGTGGTAGGAGAACACCAAAATAAATTATAACTAGCATAATTGCTCAATAGTAGTGTTTAGTTTGAATAAGTTTTCCCTCCTATTAAAAAATGCAGTTTCATGACCAATATTTGCTGCTTCTCCTCCCTTTAAAAGGACTACGAGATGCCCCACACAATAAGGACGAATCCACCATATCAAAAAATTTTGTTTTCTTTCTTTGAAGGCTGATATAATATACCACATTTATATAAAAATTATACAGCAAATATGTATATCTAACAATGTGTGTATATCATATATGTATATATTAATATATGTATGGAAAGACTAGTGCAATCACAAGTTTCCAAATTCCAAGAAGATTTCAATCAACTTGATCCTCTCCAAACTGGCTTCCGACCTGGCCATTCCATACAATCTACCCTAATTAAAATTACTAGCGATGTTCAGGCCGTTATAGATAATAAAAAATTGACTATACTTATAATCCTTGACTTTTCCAAAGCCTTTAACTCCATATAACCATTTCGTACTTTTTTCCAAAATAAAATAATTATTCTTCTCTAACAGTTCTGTCTATTGGTTTCAATCTTTCCCCTCTCAATGTGCCCTAGCAAACAGTTTCCATTCCAAATCAACCTTTATCTTCCTTTCTTACTTTATCCTCAGGAATTTCCTAGGGCTCCACATATCTCCTCTTCTTTTCAACTCCTATATTAATGATCTTCACAAATCAATTCTTCATTGTTCCCATCACCTTTATGCCAACGACTCCCAAATCTATTTATCCTTTAATCCATTTCTCCTTAACAAGATTCAAAAATACCTAGATCGAATCAGCAAATAGGCAAACTTAAATGGATTAAGGTTAAACACTGCTAAGATTCAGGCCATTGTCATTGGTTCCAGACCCCTTCTCAATTCCAATACCAACTTTCCTATCCTATACTTAAACGACCAACCCATCACTTTCTGCTCATCTTTTAAAAACTTAGGCATAATTATTGACAAATCCCTCCTCTGGAAACACCATATTGCCCACATCTCCCAACGTTCGATTTTTATCCTTTACTGTTTCATCGTTTCTGGTATTTTGTACTCAAATCCACAAATAGTCTCACAGTATCCTCCCTCATATTCTCCCATTTTGACTATGACTGTGTGGTGTACAGTGGCCTCATGGAAGTGTCGGGGACTGACTGAAGAGAATTATGCATAGCTTTGTAAGGTTTGTTGAAGGTACCTTAAAGCGTTCCCCCGATTCACATCACTATGCCCAGTTAGGATGACTCTTCCCCTCCTTCCATAGAAAGTATTTCCGAGGCACATTTCTTTACCAAGTAATTATCAACCATTCCTATGACTGCAATCTCCTCCAATCCAAGTCCTCTATCCATTCATAGTCCAAAAGATATCGGCCTTTTGACTAATACACACATCTCCATGAATCTGCATTGTTCCAACACTTCTTTATTGCCTGCTATGCTGCTTTCTGGAATTCTCATATAGTTCGTTGTTTACTTTGTAAATCTAAAGGATTCTTTTCTTTTCATTTATGAATTATCTTTTCAACAAAGATATTTACAATTTGATTGTTAAGAAATTTGAATATACCCTTATGTTATTAATTTGTTATAAATATTTTTTAAATATTGATTCTGTTTCATTCTTTATTTTTTCTGTGTGGTTATTTTATTTATTTTTTTCTGTTTCATATTACAATATAAATATATTATTTTCTCACTAGGAGATATAAATAATTATTTTAACAATAAAGTTTTTGTTAAACGGCTTTCCAGTTTGCTGCATGCAGCTCTTTCGCATCTTTGCTGATCCTATCTATCCATCTGGTTTTTGGCCTTCCACGTGGTCTCTTGCCAACAATTGTGGCATTCATTGTTGTGAAGAGGCGTCCTGATGGATTGTTTCGAGCTACATGCCCCGCCCATCCTTGCCTTCAGATCATGAGATATTGACTGACCAGTTTCTGTAAGCAATTCTTTATTGGTCTTTCTTCTCCATGAGTTTAGATTCTGATACCGTATCGCTGCGGTTATCGTGCAGAGGAATTTCCTTTCAAATCTCCCGATTCTGCTTTCTTGGGTGGCGGTTAGAGCCCAGGTCTCGCAGCCATACATCAGAACTGTCTTTATCATGGCATTGTACACCCTTAATTTGAGTTTTATAGAGATTTTACGGATTTCAGTACTCTTGAAAGAGAGGAGACAGCTCTATTTTTGCTTGTTATACGCTGATCTATTTCTGTATGCTGACCATTAACTGAGGTTATTGTGGAGCCGAGGTATTTAAAGCTGACTACTTTCAGGAATATTCTGCCATCCACGCTTGTTGGGGTGGATTTTTCGGCTAGCTATAATTCATTTTGTTTTATCTTCATTTACTTGCAAGCCAATTTGCTCTGCTTCTCTTAACAGAGTCTTAGCGAGTTTCTAAATATCCTCTTCATAGCTTCCAAGAACAGCTATGTTGTCCAAGTATGCAAGGATTTTGTGTTCATTCCGACGTGCACTCCTCCACTTATGCGTGATGTTCTGATCACCTTCTCAAGAGCTAAGTTAAACAGCATCGGCGAGAGTCCATCTCATCTGCCTCAGACCTGTTCTAACTTCAAAGGCTTCAGATACATCTCCTTGTATCAGGACTCTGCATTTGGGGTCTTTTGTGCACGCCTTTGATGATTTTCCATAGGCAGTTTCTATCCATGGAATCATAGGCTGCTTTGAAATCGAAAAAAATAAGGCGTGCCCATCCTGCTCTACTTCCCATCTTTTTTCTAGTACCTGTTTCAGGATGAAGATCTGGTCTAACATGCTCCTTCCTCTTCTGAATTTTGCTTCTTCTGATTGGTGGTCGCCAATTATATTTTCATAGTGGGGATATATCCGGTTTAGCAGGATATTGGTCATTATCTTATAGGCAACCGGAAGGAGTGCTATGCCTCTGTAGTTACCACATTCATACATGGAACCCTTCTTTAGGATAGGGCATATTAAGCCTGTGTTTCAAGCCTCTGATATCCTTCCTCTTGATATCCTTCCTGATATACATCTCATATTTTCTGGATTAGTTCTAATGGCTTGGCTCTTAGAGGTTCGTCTCCATCTTTAAACACCTCTGATGGTATGTCCAACCCTGGCGCCTTTCTTCTTTTCAGTCTGTCGATAGCTATTTCCACATCCAGAATGTCTGGTTTTTCAACCTCTTGTAGGTCACTTCAGCCTCTGACAGAATTTGATCCTAATCAGTGTTTGGTCTGAATCACAGTCTGCTCCACGGTAGCTTCTTATGTCTTGGATGGAGTTCTGATGTCTTTTATCTATCAACATGTGGTCAATTTGGCTTTTAGCACCTTAAGGGCTTACCCAGGTATACTTGTGGATGTCTCTGTGCGGGAACACCGCGCTACTGACTACTAGATCCTTAGCTGCTGCCAGACTGATACATCTCACTCCATTGTAATTGCTCGTATCGTGATGGCTTTGGCCTCCACGATGTAAATGATGGTGGGCCTGAATTGGGGTACTCTGCCTATCTTGGCATTGATGTCACCTTTGACTAATTTTATGTCATATTTTTGAGCCTGGTCCACTACTTTTTCTAGCTGATCGTAGAAATCATCCTTCATAATATATACCAAGACTATTGTATATATATATATATATATATATATATATATATATATATATATATATATATATATATATATATACCATATATAATATTATACCAGCCTCTAAATTAAAAAAGAAATTGTGGTGACATGGTGGATTCACCAGGTCTATGGAGCACCTCATATATGGAATGGTAATAACTACATCTCATCTACTAGAGCCATACATTTCTGATTTATCTGATAGAATTTCATTCTAAGTTAAAGAACATTCATGAGGCCTAGCTTAAAAAACATATAGAGGACATTTCAATAAATTTTATAAGAGATTTATACACATTGAATTGTTCAATTTAAGTTTATCATTTTATTTAATATTTGATACCATAATATTAAATCTGATAGTGTTATAATTTTAAAAAAATTATATTCTTTATTAAACCTAAGTCTTAACAAACATTTTTTCCATTTACTATATGATGATATGTTTTTATTTTTTAATAAAACACAATCAACTAATTAATAAATAAACTGATAATAAATAAATTATTTGAACTTTGAATTAATTTATTCTGTAATTCACAATCTTTTTTTTTTCAAATTTCTTAAGATGGTTTCAGAAAAATAATATACAAATGATTTGAGATGATTTTTGTGACAAAAAGTAGAAATTTTTTTTTTTAATATTTCCTCACCTTTTTTTCTTCTCATATTTTTTTTCATCCGTACTGTACTTCATTTTTATAATAACTTTGATCTATTGGAAGATGCCACTCTATATTAATAATAATTACATATTTTAAAAATCGATATCTTCCTTGTGAATAATTTATTTCTAAACTTGATTTAAAATTTAGATCAATTTATTTATTTTATCAATTAATTTAAATTTAAAGTTATCCTTTTGGAATCAGGGTATTTCAAAATGTGTTAAGTAAATTAACATATTGATATATACAATTTTGACCAATTACCATAATTCCTCTACCTTAGATAGTTGAGGAAATGAAATCAAATAGTCAATGGAAATAATTATATTTAAAATTAATTTAATTTGGGTGTATTTCATAACATAAATTTTCTTCCTTTTTATATTATGTTTTATTAAAAACAATCATGATATCTTTGCTATAATGTGAAATTATAATTTTGTTCTGTAATTTTTAGAATGGGTTGTCCAGAGGATAGGGAAATTCCTTGAAACGCCGATAAGGATATAATGCAAAAATATGATAGTCGTTTTTAATAAAACACTTCATGAAATATACCCAAAATTAAATTTCTTTTAACAAAAATCTTCTTCCATAAATAACAAAAAATAGTTGTTATTTTAGTAGTTTCGTACTTACCAATATAAAGAGCAACGTTGTTCATTTTTTTAAACTCCTTTACATTTTTTTTCACACACTTGGAATATTGATAAACCATATCAGCATGCCTTTGCCATCTACTATTCTGCACCCAGGCCTTTAAAAGAAATTAAGAAAGAAAGTTTTCAGAAATTATAGAATAATGAGGATTTAGTGAAAAATCTAAAAATTCTGTATAATTAAAGTCTTAAATCTGTCGTTTCAATAATTGTGTTATTATAGAAGTGGAAATGTTCCGATCACATTATCTCTTTGATCCCGTTGGATAATGCAGGTCAGTGGGAGTTATGAAGAGTAATAAAAACAGCCAAAACAAAGCAGTCAGCAACCAAGCACTTCACTAGACCACATTAAGACTGAGACTTTCTGCTGTAATCATCATTGTATGTTTTTATTAATTTCAACAAATCACTGTCATTTGTCTAATCATATTTTAAAAGGAAAACAAGATTTATTATTCAAATTTATTAAAAAATGTGTTAGACTGAAAAATAAAATAAATTAATTAATTACTGGTTTTCTAAATTGCCAATCGAATCCACAAGGTATTTAAACAACAGCATTTAACATTAAAATACAGAGTAGAAATAATTTATTTATTAAATGATTGATCTTTTATTTTAAATAATTTTTCAGTAGATCTTATTACTTGTAACTCTAATACCATAAATGCTTGGAGTTTTCGCAGACCATGTTAGAAAAATTTTAAACCATAATGAGCCTAAAAAAATAAGAACGATTTTTTAATAATTCTAAAACAAACTTACCTCAGGGTCGATAAATATGGATTCATTTGTATCCAAGTTCACTAGTTTAACTGTTACCCTACTTGTGTCCCATGTGTGAACCATCATATCCCATGAGTAACCATATAGTCCATTTGTCCAATTATTATAACCCTAAAAGCAAGATATTATGAACATAAAACAATTATACAGAAAATGTGTTTTGATTTTGGGAAACCACTGAGTGTTACTTAGTTCAAAAAACCTTCTTTAAGAAAAAATTAAATGTTTCTGAAAAAAAATAAATGTTTCTGTAACACTTTTTCAACTCAGATCATTTATATTAAGATTTAGAACTGATGACATACAAAGTACATTTTCATAAGATCAGGGTTACATTATTTACTTATAATAAACATTAAATAACACTATGAATGATAATCCATCAAACAATTTATAATTTACCAGAGTAATAAAATGAGAATAAGGAAGAAAAAGCTGAAGTACAGCATGCGTATAAAGCACAGCTACAGAGATGCACTGCCGTTTCTTCGGTGTTGAAGGACCTTAAACAATAAAAGCATATAAGAAAAACATTATCGATCAGCATTTAAATAATGCATTAACACTGTGTATATTAATTAGCCCATATCACAAGTTTGTAAATTTTTGGTTTGAATAAATATTAAGTAAGTTTTTATCCAATGAAATTTTTTGTGATTTGGCAATTAAAAAAAATATTTTGGTTCCTTTCTAGTTTCACCTGTATTATTACTTATACAAAGAACTTTTAACAAATATTCTAGTAAAACTACTAGTTAATTAGTAAAATTGTAATAAAGAGAGAGGGTTTGTTTATATTTGTGGTATAAATACACACACACATATTTATAAAATATGATTAAGGGTTATATACAATTATAAAATATATATATATATATATATATATATATATATATATATATATATATATATATATACCCATAAATTAACATATTTATTGAATTTTTCGTTACATTTTATGCATAGAAACAAGGATGATACTTGCCATCTATATCATCTTCTTCATAATGACATATTGGATTCTTTACTGGATCATTCTCAACTAGAAATTTAAAACGATTTATCTGCATCAAGAAAAATCGTCTTGGCCAATTAAAACCACAGAACAATGGCATTGTAGCAAGACATACAAAAGGAAACATCCCTGTAACAAGTATTTATTAAATTCTGGAATTTAATATCAGAATTAGTACCAGATTAATACTGACCTATATGAAACATTTGTGAATTCATTAAGTGGAAACTCGTAAGGATATAAAAACTCAGAGCCCTTGTTTTATCAAAATATATCAGGAAGCCCATAGTTAAGTCTATAAGAAATCCAAATACATGAATTATCCAAAGATCTATTTGGTCTTTATCTAAAAGAACCCTATAAAAAGTATAAATCAACAAATGTCTACTTAATTTAAAACATTATATAATATATACTTCTTACTTCATTGGAAAAAATACCCAATGATTAGACAGGCTTGCCATGGAGTATCCATTTATCCAATCAAATTCTGTTTTTTTTAGTCCAGCATAAAAGTACAAAAGGAATAGTTGAAAACGTAATATTGCATAATTCCACAATGGCACATGTCTATTATTTGGTATGACACCTTTGTAGGCATCGACAGACCTAAAATTCAAAATTACCTTCAGTGTATACAGATCCTGTAATTCTCAACTCCCCTTCCTTTCCCCCAAACCTTAGTAAATTCTTGTATATTTTTTTTTTTTTTTAATTTATACTTATAATACAACTGTACAGTTGCCCTTACCCCTAAGAGTCTTGCTTATTAAAGATATAAGCATTTATATATTCTATAGTAAAATCCCGATTGCTCCAGGAACGTCTTACTTATTTTTGTAAATTAGGATTTCTTATTGCTTCTAATCCATTTCTTGAAAAAATGTTCCTAGAATTTTGTATCTAATAATTTTCCAAAATAGTTCACTGCTTCATCGAATGAGATCATTGCTCTCCTCATACCACTCTCAAGACTCAGAGTGAAGTATGAGAGTAATTTTAAGAATGAATTATTTGCAAGCGTAGCTTTAAAACTTGTTTTCTTATCAGAGATAACTGTTAGGAGAAATTGATTTATTATTTCTCATTGCTTGTGATGTTGTAAATATATAATAATAAACTAAACAACACTGTTGGTGGCAACACTGGCACAGAAGTCTCTGGCTTTAAAAGAATAGCGCCTGTTGACAGGCTGTAGCTTTGTGCCCGCCATTGGTGAAGTATCTAGCCTTTACTTGTTTGTGTTTTTGTTAATAAATCCTCTGATCCACAACAATAACACTATATTCCTGGTTGAAATTTCTATGACATTCAGAATAGCCAATTCAGAAACTTTTGTCATTAGTGGTAACAGGTTGATTAGACTGAACCCTCCTAGTTTGTCTCATTGTTAGCTGCTTTAGACAATGAAAACTAATTATAACTAACAGGTCATCAATCTATCAGTCCCTGTATCTTTCTTTGAGCATAGCTGGTGACAAGTCCATTTCATATATGACTCTGGAGTGTGATTTTTTGGGGACACATTGAGCATTCCACAAAAAAGAAAAATTGAATACCTGCTGACTGTTTTCATTTATTTTCTTATAGTAAACTGATGATTGCCACAGATGTTCCATTTTTGTTCTTTTCATTTAGTACTTAGTACATTTATTCTTAATCATCATTCAAATTGTGAGGAATGACAATAACATGACAGTATTGTAACCCTAGGAGAGTCATTAAATTTTCTGATTTCTGCACAAGTCGTGTGTATATGTTCGACTGATTTTCTTGCACCTTTTTGAAAAATGTCTTTGTGAATTTCATTAATAAAATTATAAAGAGTTCAAGCGATAAGTTTTATTTTATTCTTAAAATCACTCTTTAAATTATGAATATTTTTCTCAACCTCCTGTAGGGCTAGATACCCCCACTTTTAGGAAAGCTTCTCTTTTTATTAAGCTTTTATTTCGTATAAATGAAGTTGAGGTCTCTTTTGAGATCGGTCAAAAATTGGCACATGATTGGCAAAAAGTGTGGTGAGGAATTTAGGTTTCTCCGACAAAGAAGTGCTTTGAGAGTAAAATTAATTAAATTCACTTTGCTTCCAGAAAATAAAATAAAAAAGAAGAGTTTGCAAAAAAAAATAAAATTAAATTACACCCTGAAGTAGGTAAGGTTTCCATGGCATCAACAACTTTGACATCTGGAATAAAGGGTTTTGTTATTATCAATCTTGTTTTACAAAATCACTCATATTTCAATTTTAAATGTACTGTTCTTAAGAACCTATGTGCTGACGTTTTGATAGGTCATGATCTGCTAAAGCAGCATTCTAATGTTGAAATAAATTTTGGAGGCGAGAAATGTTCGTTATCAATCTGTTCTTCAACCCATGCTAAAGTGGAACCTCCACGCCTGTTCCAAAATTTGAATCCTAATTGCAAGCCGATTGCTACTAAATCGAGACGATATTCTGATACTGATGCAGAGTTTATAAAGAAAGAGATCACGAGAATGCTTACCGAGGGGATTATTGAGGAAAGTATTTCACCATGGAGAGCCCAGGTGCTTGTCGTAGAAAATGAGAAGAAAAAGAAACGATTGGTCATAGACTATTCACAAACAATAAATAGATTCACACCGTTAGACGCTTATCCTCTTCCATGTATTGATGAATTAGTCAGAAAAGTTGCGATGAACAATGTATTTAGTACAGTAGATTTGCGTAGGGCATATCATCAATTACCTATTTCTGATGAAGAAAAACCATATACTGCCTTTGAAGCTTGTGGCCGTCACTTGCTTCCAGAGAGTGATTGATAATATTATATCAAACGAAAATTTATGTGGTGCATATGCGTATATTGACGATATTGTCATTTGTGGCAAATCAAAAGCAGAACATGACAACAATTTAAACAAATTTATATCTGCCGTAGAAAAGTATGGACTCGAAATAAATAATGAAAAATGTAAATATAACCAGACCACGATCCCCTTGCTAGGACATGTTGTATCACATAAAACGATTCGACCGGATCCAGAACGCCTGAAACCACTTTTGGATCTTCCATTGCCGGATGATACAAACTCACTAAAACGCTCCTTAGGATTCTTTGCACACTATTCAAAGTGGGTACCCCGATTTTCGGAGAAAATAAAGAATTTGGTAACAACTTCTACCTTTCCACTGTCCCCAAAAGCAGCCGATGATTTTGCTACGATAAAAAAAGATATCTCAGATGCTGTTATTATGACTGTATCACCGGAACTCCCCTTAATAGTAGAAACTGATGCCTCTGATGTTGCATTAGCTGCCACATTGAGTCAAGATGGACGACCTGTGGCCATCTTCTCAAGAACCCTTTCAAAATCAGAAAAGCATCACTCAGCCATTGAGAAAGAAGCTGCCGCTGTGGTCGAAAGCTTGAGGAAATGGAAATATTACCTCATTGGTCGACCTTTTCAACTTATAACTGATCAACAGGCACTCTCATTTATATTCAACTGGAAACACGCGAGCAAAATAAAAAATGAGAAGATAATGCGTTGGCGATTAGAAATGGCTCCCTTTAAATTCGATATAATTTATCGCCCGGGAAAAGAAAATATCAAGGCTGATACTCTTTCGAGGATCTGTGGTGCAGCCTGTGAAAATAAATTACTTGATCTCCACCAAGCTGTCTGCCACCCCGGGGTCACTAGAATGTATCACTGGGTAAGGAGCAAAAATCTAACATACAGCATCGACGAAGTGAGAAGAATATCTTCTATATGTGCGGTTTGTGCTGAAGTTAAACCAAGATTTTATCATTCTGATAATCATCTCATCAAGGCCACCTCACCAATGGAACGTTTAAGCATAGATTTCAAGGGACCTTTACCATGTGGGAAAGTAAATCGCTATCTTCTGGTTGTTATCGATGAGTATTCTCGTTTTCCCTTTGCGTTTCCTTGTAGAGATATGAGCTCATCAACTGTCATCCAGTGCCTTTCACAATTGTTTTCAGTTTTTGGATTCCCCGCATTCATACATTCTTTTCTTTCTCGGGAATTGACTACATTCTTGCATTCCTGTGGAGTAGCTACAAGTCGAGCAACTCCGTATAACCCACAAGGAAATTCTCAAGTGGAGAGACTCAATGGGACCCTATGGAGGACAATATTGCTCGCTCTAAAATGTAAAAAACTGGAAACAACAAAATGGGAAGATGTACTAATGGAATCTCTTCATTCGATTAGATCCCTCTTGTGTACATCGACAAACTGCACACCACATGAACGATTCTTTAAGCATGCTCGTAGAACCATAAATGGGGATACCCTACCGTCTTGGTTACTAAATCCAGGTCCTGTTTTGTTATCCAAGCCGGTACGCACAAGCAAATATGATGATTTAGTGGAGGAAGTTGAATTAATTGAAGCAAATCCTCAATATGCCTTGATAAAGCATAGAGACGGAAAAGAGTCCACAGTATCTTTAAGGCACCTTGCACCACGAGGTGATGGGAAAGAGCTTAAAACAAATGAGGAACCTTCCATGGAAGAGTCGGATGATAGACTGATCTTGATGCAAGAAAAAAATCAGGCTGAAGAAGATTTGCCTATGTCTCCTGTTCAAAAGGATAAATCAGCCCTGATTGGAAAGGATACCCCGACTCTTGTCTCAGAAAATTCACATGAAGCTCAAGAGACTATACCGGAAATCAACAGACCAAAAAGAATAATAAAGAAACCATCCTATTTCAAAGACTTCGTTTTTTATGATAAACTGAATTAGTAGTTTATTTAAAGGGAGGGGAAAATGTAATATATTTGTGATCAAGTAATCATGTGATCAAGTAACCATGTGATTAAGTAACTATAACCTTGTTTGCATCCATGATTGTATATTCTTGTACCACACCATGTTTAACTAAATAAAAGCTTCATAAGTGTTTCATTACAACAACATTAAAAAAAAAAGAAGTAAATACAAAGGTTTAACTTCAACTGTCACATCACTACCCCTCCCCTCTCATCTCCCTTTCCCCTTTCATCTCCTTCTCCCCTTCCATCTCCTCCCCCCTCCCTCGAGTAACAACGATGAACGATATCTATGTGGAGGCCCGACAGTCCTTCCTAATGATATCCTTATAACTCTAGAAAGATCATCCGCAAAATGGACCCTTTTCATTTGATGAGGAGGTTCTTGAATGGGATCTTCCGCAGCTGTATTTGCCGGCTTCAGCTGGTCTCTCGAAACTACCATACGTTTGTCATTGAATACTATTGTAAAGATTTTGGCTGCACCAGAGATCACTTTATATGGTCCAGTTATAAGCGGGAACGAAAGGCGCACGAGGATATCGTCTAGAAGAAAAACGTAAGAAGTGTTTTGGAAAACCTTCTGCACTCCATGCCAGACAGGTTTAGATGGTTTGTATCGCCGCATAATACTTGCAAGTTGGTCCGCATAAGTTGACTGAGAGGTTTCCTCTTTAGATAGTTGAAAGAAGTCTCCGTAAGTAATCGTAACTGGATGCCGTAAACCAGCTCTGCAGGACTGACTTTGAAATTAATTTTTACTCAGCTTCGTAGTACCAGGAGAACAGCTGGTAGCTGTGCTGTCCATGCTCCGTCCGTATTCTATAAACGACAAGTGAGAGCTGCTTTTAAGGTCCTGTGCCATCTTTCATGTAACACATTGCTTTGAAGGTGGTAGGCTGAGATAGGCACCAATCAGATGAGATAAGGATTGAAAATGATGAGACTCTAAGTTTCTACCCTGATCCGTAATTATTTAGATGGGGTAATCAAATCTGGAAATCCAATTTTCCCAAAATGACTCGACAATAGTTGCAAGTGCCTAGTAGGGTGAAGTATAGCGTTGGGCCAACGAGTATATCTGTCGATACATGCAATCAGATTCCTGTTCTCACACGGAGATGACAGTGCAGTGCGAACCATACCAAGATCAACGCAGGCAAATCGGTGATCGCGTGTTTTTAATTCCATTAAAATGCGTTCTTTCTCCTTGTGTTTGTGAATTTTTGAGCGCTGGCATTGGGTGATATCATATTTAGAAGCCATATGTTCATGTGCCATATCATTAATTGTAACTTATGATTTATAATGCAATATTTTGATGTTTATTAAAGCCTTAGTTATATTAGACACTCTTTACATTAAGTCAAATAATGAAATCTTTGCTCGGCATAAGTTGATGACTCGCCGTAAGCGATCAGTTGAATCATTAGATCAGTTTCTTCAATCATTACTTATGCTCAGTGCTGACTGCGGGTTCCAGGATGTCAAAGCCAATGTCTACCGAGACGAGTACATCCGGAATGGCTTTATCAACGGCCTTTATTCATCTAACATTAGACAGAGATTATTAGAGGATTTAAACTTAACCTTAGATGACGCTTTTTCAAAGGTTCGTACTTTTGAGTCTGCTCAAAATTTCTCAGAATCGTACGCTTTGAGCCAAGTCTCTCATACCACTAAAAATCGATGGGTACTCTGCGGATGGTCTGATTGATACAGGAAGAACGGAGAGCTTCAAAAGCGAAGCATTTGTTACTCAACATAGACTCAAGCTATACCCAACTACCTCAGCTGTCTCAAAGTCTTTTTTGTCAGTTCCCGTTATGTCGTACTGCTACGTAAACTTGAAAGCACTAAACAATTCCTATTCGAATGTTAAGTTAAGCTTCTTGAAGGGCTGATGTTCTGATGTGATACTTGATCATAACATGAAAATTCATTCCAGCTTATCAGTATCTTTCGGTGGCGGAAGACCAGCTCTCAGTGTTTCAAGTCTTGCTTGTTCCAAAGTCGGACCAGCTGCTCTGTTTGAACACTTAACTCCAAACTGCAAACCTATATCGATAAAATCAAGGAGACATTCAGATGAAGACGAAAAGTTTATTCAGTCTCACATCAATGAACTACTGAAGGACGGAGTCATTGAGGAAAGCAACTCACCGTGGAGTGCACAGGTTCTATTCGTCAGGGGGACTCATAAATGGTTGTCGACTATTCTGTTACTACAAACAAATATACTTTGACGCTTTTGAACAAATATGAATTTGACGCTTATCCAATACCATCAATAGAGAAAATTGCCTCCAACATTGCCAGGTATAACATCCACAGTACCATTGACTTAAAGAGTGCTTATTACCAGGTACCAATCCGTAAAGAAGACCAAACCTACACGGCCTTTGCAGCTGCTGCGAAACTTTGGCAATTCAAGCGAATTCCAATGGGAGTGACCAACGGCTTCGCGGCATTCCAAAGGAAAATGGATGAAATTAAAATTAAAGAAGGCCTCCAAGGAGTAAATATATATTTAGAAGACATAACAGTAAGTGGGAAAGACCAGAGTGAGCATGAGCTATAGCCTGACCACATTCTTTGAAGCGTACCATAAATATAACTTGACTATTAACAAACAAAAATCTCAGTTTAATCTAAAATATATTAAAATTCTAGGCTGCCTTATTGAAAACAACACTCTACGCCCTGATCTGGATCAACTTGGGAATCAGAAGGTATCGATTTCAGAAGGTATTTATCATTCACATAATTTTGGTATTGAATTTAGAAATTTATTTGGGCATGTGGAGGCAAAAGTACCAATCCTTGATCGTTTTGATGGATGCTGATCTCTCAGAGTTAAGAAATCCACTCTAGACAATGTATCTGCCACTATATTGTCAAGACCAGAGATATGCCGTATGTCATTGGTAAATTCTGAGATGTAGGAGAGCTAGCGAGCTTGCTTGGGACTAGGTTAGAACGTTGATGATGGGTGAACGTGAGTAATTGTGGTCGGTGAAGATCCGTCCCTCTGGTATGTGCCGAAAATGTTTTATTATGTTATATGCCTAAGAGTTCCCTACTGTAAGCGGTATGAATCGTTTCAGCAGAGGACTGCTTTCTTGAGTGAAACCCGAGAGGTTGTAAATCACCAACGGAGAATTGATGTAGTAAATCTCATATAGCGGAATCAGATGCATCAGTGTGTAATTGAGTGACAGCGTTGTTCAGTCCACTATGGTCTCGTGAAAATCTTTTTCTAATTTAGGTGTCACAGCAAATGGTGGGATTTTTAGATCCAGTAATGGTATGCTGAGTAGCTTGCAAGTGTTCTGCATTAGGCAAAAACCTACGGTAACAATTTACCATGGCCAAAAACTGTCGTAATTGGGAGAGGGAACTCTTGAATTGTTTTTCTCTGTTTGTCTTTCTCATTTAGAGGTTTAATTCCTGATTCGGTATTTCATGACCCAGAAAGTTGACTTTGCAAGTAAACATATTTGGCTGGATTGAGAAAAATTCCGTATTCCTTAAGATGACTAAATACTTTTTCGAGATGTTTGAGATATTCTCTAGGGCTGTAAGAAGCAACAAGAATGCCTTCGAAATATTTGAAGCAGAAAGGCAGTCCACGAAGTGCTTGGTTGACAAACCTTTGAAAGGTCTGTGCCGCATTTCCAAGCCCAATGACATGAAAGGGAATTCCTAAAGGAATGGAGTGCTAATAGCAGTTTTTTCAACTTGATATTTATATACTGGTATTTGATAATAAGCTCAGATGAGGTCGATAGCAGAGAAATTTGTTTTTTCATATAAATATTGGGAGCATCCTATATTAGGAAGAGTATTTATCAAGTATTGCCACTGAATTTAGTAAGTGGTAGTCGGACGCCATTCGCCGTTCTTTTTCCGAATCATGTGTAATGGGATGGCCCAATGACTGCTAGAAGGTCGGCCTAAGCCCATGGATTCCATAGTATCGAAAACGCTCTTTGCTATCTGCTGTTTGTTGGGCGAAAGTCGTCTGAGAATTACGAAAACCGGGTTTCCTTTTGTTTCAATCCGGTGTTGAGTTGTGTGTTTGATTTTAGAAAGTTCCTGGTATATGAATGGTTTTTCGAGTCCATATATTTTTTATAACAATTGGACATGGTCAGATGGGATGATAAAACTATGAACTGAGGGGAAATTCTGAATCGCTCTATAGAATGTTGGTGCGAAGAGGAAGAAATGAATCCCTGTCAATAATTCTGCGTCCTGGTCGACCAAAATATTAAAATGAATGATAAAATCAGTTTCTATAATGGGTTTGGATATATCAGCTACGAGGAAGAAATAACAGAACTTTGTGTGTAAACCGAAATCGAATTTCAATAAGTGATTGCCGTATGCAGCAATTTGAGTATTGTTAGCAGCATAAAGGTATTTTGTAACATCTAGATTCAGACCTAGGAGGTATAAGGGAAACGTCCGCCCCAGTATCTACTAAAAACGCAACTTTACTGTTTTTTCAGACAAGAAAAGACGGTTAGTTTTACCATGGCAAAAGCATGCCGCCGATATCTGCCCCTAATTTTGTTTTTTGAATTATAATCACAAGAAGCGCAATCTGGCGTTTAAACGTCTTATGGTACAAAATCATTCGGAGTCATTAAGTCCGTTTTGGTACCGAAAGAATGAGTTCGAACATTGGCGCCGCTAGAAAGGACCTGAGGTGGGAGATCTAGTTTTTCGAAAGCTAGTAGACAAATTATGTATTTTAATTTTGAGAGCTTCTACTTCGAGTTTGAGTTCTGAACAATCGTGCACCTCTAAAATATTGAGGCGTGCTGACTTCTGATATCTTATCAGCAATGCCACTTAGAGTGTTTAAATCTTGCCCCAAAACCTGGAAGATAGCCTGAGTTGAAATAGACAATCTTTGGATGAATAACTGTTTAATGATATCCTCCGACGTTTGGGGACCACAGAGCTTTCATTTCTCGAAGGAATTGGGATCGTTTTTTATCTTCTAGTTCTAATCCTGATTATAATTTTCGAATTTTTTGCATGTCCGTCTCTCTACACCTTTTAATTATGACATGTAATCTGGTTCAGAGGCAGTGGATCTCAAGCGTGATTGAACTTTGTTTTTTATTAGTGATTTTCGCATGTTCGATTCAATTTGTCTTAACCACAGATCGGCGTCCGATCTCTAAAACAGGAGAATTTTAACAGTAACATAGCTTACCAGAGTATTTTGTTCCTATGGTGGAGTCTAAACGATACTCGATGTCGCGATCTCCATTTATTGACACATACAGACACACACAAACACACACGCACACACACACTTCTTGTTTCTTGAAGTGTTATTCCGTTATTAAATGTCGTTTTCTTTCAGTTGGTAACAAGTTTCCAAGAGATTTCTTCGTGTTCCTTGATAACATTAGAACTGTCACTGTCACTAGATAAAGCATTGGAAATGGTCAGTTTCGACATTGTAAGCGGAAGAACCCACTTAGCTTATATCGTATTCTCCTACTGCAGACTTGATCAGCTCATAAATGGGGAGGAAAAAAAAGTATTTTACACTCAATTTTAACACTTAAACAAAGTTATAAAATTGTTTAATTAGATTGAAAAAAATCGCGTTTATAACCTTTATCGCCAAACCATATGGTCTCAGTAATAAATGTCGATATACCTTTTGATTTGTTTCATATGACCTTCAAGTAAAGTATCCTTTTCGGCTCACTTATTTTAACCAAAATCTAGTAAATACTTTCATATTGATATAAAAGTCCTATTTACCAAATTTGAGATGTTTTACATCATATTTTAATATAATTTTGGATGAAAGTCTGATATGACCTGCAAGTAAAGTACCACTTCCGGTAATCATGCAGTGGCCAAAAAGGGAGGTTCACAACTAGATTATATAATAATCCAAAATACAAAATTTTAACTTTCTACGGCTAAATGTTTTTGAGTTATGCGAGATACGTACGAACGAACGAATAGATTCAGGGATGGTCAAAATGGATATTTCCGTTTAAATCTGAAAACCTAAAATTTTCACCATTACATTATCTCTTCTACTGCGTCCAATACAGTAAAAATTTGAACGTTTTTAAATAGATTATAGGGAATAGGCATGATTAGGGTAATGGCAACCCTCAACGTTAAAATTTCTAGTTATTAACGAACGAACGTATGTACTGACGTCACGAAGAAACTAGTCAAAATGGATTCAGGGATGATCAAAATGAATATTTCCGTTGAAATCTGAAAACCGACAATTTTCGCGATTACAATACTTCCTTTACTGTGTACAATGATGTAAAAAGAGATATTTACAAAGGTTCAACTTCAACTTCCACACCCTGAAAGGGCTGAGAAAAGCATTCACAAGTAAAGTGTTATTTTTCATTTATTGTGAAATAAAATAAGTTGTCGCTATTGGTATCCCCGAAAGCTTCCGTATTAAGGATTTAATTTAGTCAAACTAAATTTCTTAAGGGGAATTTTGTCAACTTTAGGATTGCGCAAACCTATGCAAAACTGGAATTACATATTTAAGGTAGATATAAATCTGCCATGTTACAGTAACTTTTTCATCGAAATTGACTTACCAGAAGTGCCACTGTATATCATTGAAATTGCAAATTTTTATAATTTTTTCAAAAAAGCTCTAATGATTTTGATCATTAGCTCTTTAATATAAGCTAGGTATTCTCATCATTGAAATAGTTCGACAGGGCTTAAATGCCGAATATTCCAAATATCTTTCTCTAAAGTACTTTTAATTTTATTTATTTGAAATAATTAGCCGTCTCTTCTTGTCAATAGTAATAAAAAATGGATAAATATAAACTATGAAGGAATTAGATATCTAAAGGAGAAATATTTTCTCACGTTGAAACTAAAGTTGCGGAAGTAAGAGTATAAATATCGTTGGAAAGCTAAATATTTTAGATAAATACAATATAGAACGTATAAAGCCGTAGAAGGTAAGGAAGAGAAACGAAAAACGCATGCCTTTAAGAAAAACGCATAATTTCTACTTTCATATTATTTAATGAAAAATAAATGTTTCCATGGATTTTTATAGTTTATCTATAATTACTTCCTTGTACGCAGTAAAGGAAGTATTTTAGTCGTGACAATTTTCGGTTCTCAGATTTCAACTGAAATATCCATTTTGAGCATCCCTGAATCCATTTTGACTAGTTTTGTCTGTACGTACGTCCGTTCGTACGTATATCGCATAACTCAAAAACTGTTGGCCGTAGAAAGTTAAAATTTTGTATTCAGGATTATCGTATAATCTAGTTGTGAACATCCCTTTTTGGTCAGTGTATGATTACCGGAAGTGGTACTTTACTTCAAGGTCATTACTGATTTTCATCAAAAATTATATTAATATTTAATGAAAAACTTCTCAAATTTGGTATTCAAGATTTGCATACTGATATAAATAACATAATAAATTTTGGTCAAACACGAAGAAATCTCTTGGAAACTTGCTACCAATTGAAAGAGAACTTTAATTTAACTTTTAATTATATGTCTATAATAACGGGATAAGACCTTAAGAAACAAGAGCTTGTGTTTGTATGTGTGTGTCTGTATGTATCCAATAGATGGACGTCACGACGCCGAGTGTCATTTTTGAGTTACTGCTATGTTCGGAAACTAGTAACCAAGTTCAGGGTCACTTTTTGTGCCACCGATTTAAATTTTTATATGCGTACAAGGAAGTCATGGGGTGTCCACATCAGATATTTTTCTTTTAAAAAAACAAATCAATTATCAATATAGAAATAAAAATATCTTTTACCATAAACTATGACTATCCGTTGCCAAAAACAATAACACAAGTATACCAAACATATATGAGTGATTGTTCCATGAGCTTTTGTCCAGTAGAAACATATACCAATATGGAAGAGCAAAAGTTACACAACTGAACTTGTAATTCCAACCCAGCATGATTCCACCAGCAGCTGAAATATCAAATGTCCAATATAAACATGAAATCATAAAAAAATAATTGCACTAAACGATTTTAATTAAATATCATACATATCAACATTATTAGGTACAGAATGCACATCCAATGCAATGGAAGAGGTTTTAGGAAATCAAAGAGAGGAAACCTGCAATCTGTTGGTTCTCCCCATTTAAGATCAGCCTCCCCAAATCCTCTTTCTTCAAGAACATCCACCATCATGAGAAAACCTTTACATAAAATTTAAACTTATTAAAAATTTATTTCTAAAAGAAGTTAATTATGAAGTTTATTGGCTTTATAACTATTTAAAAATACATTTTAAAAATTGGCACTGACCAAATGTTTATGACTTCAACTAGACCAACTATTTTTAGTTTAATCTTCAAAATTTGCCAAAGCCTAGTTTAGAAAATAAGGAGTTTAGGATTCTTACTTCTTTTTCTTCAAACCAAATTTTAAGTGAAGATGATGGTAAAATTTTTAATAATAGTTACATAACACAATGAGATAAACAAACCATACAAGGGAAAATGAGCTCCTTTATGAATTATTTAAACAATTTTCTTTAAAGCTGCGTTGAACTATTCTCATTTATGATCAGTCTTTGACAAACATCTATGTAAGAAACCACTTTGAGTTACAAATATTTTTTTTCCTGTCATTTATTTTAACTTTGTCCAGTCATTTATTTTAATGTGATTTAACAATTTTATAATGGCAAGCTTAGTATAATTCTAAATCATGGAATTAAATTGATACTATTTGGGGAGGAGGGTTATCATTAAGTGGTGACCCATCCTGTTTCCTCAAGATCAATTTATGGGGTGAATGGAAAGTTTCTTCCTTTTGAGAAAAAGATCTCGTCATGCAATTCCAAGAAATATTTCATTGATTAGACATTGTATTTTCATTTGAAACTTATCCCTAATAAAATACAATTAAAAACTACTTCTTAAATTGATTGATCTATTTAATTTATTCAAATGATTTTCCAAACCCTCAGCAAACATTGTCAACATCTATTGGTTCAATGTAAATGAACCAGTCCTACTTCAACCACGTCAATTTATCATAGATAATTTGTTGTTTGGTGAATCTTGGACTGTTGTATATATTGCATGCATTTCTGGATGTGCATATGTGTAATTAGATTTTTTTTTTATTCTGCATATTTAGTGCTTCTATTTGGTAACCAGCAGCATTATTACTTATTTCCTTTAAGTGCGATTGAGAAAACTTGTTACAAATAATAAAGATTCAAAGTTATATATTTAAAAAATAGCCATAGAATTTTTAAGGGTCTACATTAGGGGTGGCCAATCTTTTGCATACCAAGTGCCAATTTCTTCACATACGAGTTCAGATGCGCCATATAATTCAAGCACTTTTTATATTTCTTACTTTTGTGCTTAGGGGTTATAAAATAGAGATAAGGATAATAAAGGAGATAAGGATCTGCTTCGCTTAGGAGAGAGACGAATTACTTAATCATGCAATTAAATTTATTAATTTATGCCAGAAATAATCTCTGGTAAGAGAGAGTGATCGCTTCATGATGGTGCTACAGCTTGGTAAATTAACTCTGGACCACAATAGTTTGTATTGAGAGCGAGAACAGCTTTGAGCATGGATTTGTCTGTTATCTCTGCTTGCAAGGAGTCTAGTTCCTGGCATATAGTAAATAAACTTTTTTATAGAAGTATACTTATAGACATGACATCCAAAGAGTACAGATTCGACAACCCACAATATAAAAATACATATAATTGCAAAGATGCAATGCACCATTTGTGACCATCCAACGCATCAAGTTTGGCGCATGTGCCACGGTCTGGCCACCCTTGTCTACATGAAATTTCTAAACCTAATTAGATTTAGGTATTTCAAGTTTCACTAATCTGAACAAAATACTTCCAAAAGGAAATATCCAATTGGTAATTATAAAAAGATTTTTGAAATTCTAATAACTTAAATAATTTTATAAATTCAAATTTCAAAGAATTTTGTTCAAATATAATAAAGATATTTTAAAATATTCTTTCAATTTTTATAATTTTTACTTTACATTATATTTTATTAAAAAAAATTAATACATCTGTAACATTAAATAAATCTAACAAGTGGCATTGCAAAATACTTTAAAATATCTCATGTCACTTTCTCAGTATACATGTCACACTCATGGTATAATAAATCACATTATCCATCAAATGAATTTGATGAATAATGTGATTTATTATACTCTTTTAATTTTATTGGAACTAAGTAATAAAGAAAAACTGCTCTTGATTTTCTTAATATATTAAATGATATTGTTTTCAAGAACTAATAAATCCTAGTGCATGTGCCACGGTCTGGCCACCCTTGTCTACATGAAATTTCTAAACCTAATTAGATTTAGGTATTTCAAGTTTCACTAATCTGAACAAAATACTTCCAAAAGGAAATATCCAATTGGTAATTATAAAAAGATTTTTGAAATTCTAATAACTTAAATAATTTTATAAATTCAAATTTCAAAGAATTTTGTTCAAATATAATAAAGATATTTTAAAATATTCTTTCAATTTTTATAATTTTTACTTTACATTATATTTTATTAAAAAAAATTAATACATCTGTAACATTAAATAAATCTAACAAGTGGCATTGCAAAATACTTTAAAATATCTCATGTCACTTTCTCAGTATACATGTCACACTCATGGTATAATAAATCACATTATCCATCAAATGAATTTGATGAATAATGTGATTTATTATACTCTTTTAATTTTATTGGAACTAAGTAATAAAGAAAAACTGCTCTTGATTTTCTTAATATATTAAATGATATTGTTTTCAAGAACTAGTAAATCCTATCAAGACCATCCTCTTAATATTTTCTGGTAGCCAGTTAGACAATAGTAAAATGAGTATAAAATAATAAAATCCTTTATAGTTATAATTATTTCTTAGATATAGTAGATTTTTAATAAAAAATAAAAATAAATACTTTCTTACTAGTCAATTCAAAAAGAAAATTAAAATTAAAATATATTTGATGAGAAAAAGATATATGTAAGTAATTTGAAATAAATCCATTTTTAAGAACTTAAAATTCATAAATACAGTTTCTTTCAATTACCTACCAAATAATATTCTTGCAACAGCCAAAGAACTGGGATCTGTTGGTTGATGAAGCAATTTGATTATGCCATGCCAAGATGAAATATCCTTTATAGTAAAACCAAACACTCTTTCAAATTTTGTCTTCTTCTTTGCCCTGGTCTGTACATTTTCAATAACTGGCTCTGAGCTATTTACTTCAACTTCTTCTGTACCATTCATCGTAATTTTTTTTTATTTTATTGAAATCTGTAAATAAATCATCATTCTAAGTTGAGTATACTTGATGGCTATTGTGATATTTCAATGAGTTACTATAATTTATTTATATATACAATTGATTATAATGTTTCAATCAATGAGGTAATTTTTACCCTAATATATAATTACATTATTATATAAAAATAAAAAAATTATTAGAGGCATGATTATGACCATAATAAGATAACAATTTAAGATGGCAGTGTTTAATTTATAATTTTAATGTAGTGTTATGCATTACCTGGGGACTAGAACCACTGATGATCCAGGGAACAACATTCAAGGACTATCAGGAAAGTCCTGAGAGGAGTTGCTATGGCAACCGATCTTCCATCGATTGAATTTGCGCAGGAGCAGGAGCAAGACCGAAATATTATTTAAATTTACATTTAATCACTCGGCTGTCAATTGCTTTCATGCTCCGCCGGTTTATCTACAATAATTAATATTTAATTCCGCGTTATTTACGGCATCAGGAGATTCACAGGAGGTGGATTAATCGAGTGTTTAGGGATGAAAGGACCTTCAAGGACTGCTGATAAAGCCGTTATCCAATAAGGATGAATTTTATCAATGGATTATCTTATGGTTGAAATTTATTTTATCTATATTGTGCAAACTTGAATCTAAATGTGCGAATCTGAAAGAGCTATTAAGTTTTCAATAACTAAGTGAAATTCTAATGAAAATGTTCGAACTTAAATATCAAATTCAGTCAACATTAATATCAGAAAATATTTGCTAAATATATCGTCACCACCACATATAACTAACGAATGTGAAAGCTCACATTTTTGGAATTGCTTAGTTTTATTAATTTATCAGAAGCATGAACCGCTTAAGCAGTGTGAGGATGAAGCCTATAGAGCCTCTCCAGCTCTGTCGGTCTTCCACTAGTTTGCTTCTTTTATTCCATTGAAGTCCTCTTTTCTGGAAGTCTTTTTTTACTCCATCTTCCCATTAATTGTAGGTCGTCCTTTTCTTCGCTTCCCCTTTACTTTGGCTCGATAGGCTTCATATTTTGCTCGGTTCTATTCGTTGGTGCCCAAGCTGTCTCAGTCGATTTTCCTCTATTACATCATTGGCCGTTTTAACGTTGAGACTCAACCTGTTGGTGGTGGTATGGACTCAATCTCTTTTTGGTTTCCCCTCGATCTTTCGGAGAAATCTCATTTCTAATGCCTGTGTTCTCGATTGATGTTTCTGTGTCAACGTCCATGATTCTGAAGAGTACGTCAGAATGGGAAGAAACATAGACCTAAATACAGCCACTTTTGTTTTCTTTTCTACCTCTTGTCTGTTTAGAAAACCTCTCTTATTTGCCTCAAACATCCAGCCCGCAGGAGCGGTTCGCTCGGCCACCTCCGAATCAATGTAGCCATTTTCTTTAAGATGCATACCCAAGTATTTGAAGTTTTCCACCTGTTCAAGGACTTTGTCTTCGACTACAATGACACGCATAGTTCTTCCCAACCTTCATTACTTTCGTTTTCATAAAGTTTATGACCATATTGATCTTCAGAAATTTTTATTTTATTCTATTGACATTATGCTGAAGATTCCTGTCATCTTCTGAGAAAATAAAAATGTCATCGGCGAATGCAAATATTGAGAGGCTCACTGTTCTCAGATTGGCATATCTTAGGTGGAATTTCCTCATTTTCTCAAAAGCATATTTGAAAAATAAAATCTTATATATATATATATAGGAATTGTGAAATTATTTGTCTTCATAATTAAAAAAATATTCACATCCAAAAATTTTGTCTTGCTTCTTTCATTTGTTTTTAGCTGATTACTATGCTGTCAACACAATGCTTTTGAATTTAAATGTAATTAAAGTTAAAAATCCAAAAAATAAATAAAAACCTTCAGCTATTTATTTTAAGATTATCACTCAAAACTATTATTTAACAAAACCGCGAGTCTCTCAAATAGCAATTAATAATTAAACAGTCAACGTTTTGACGATTCAGGCGTCATCAGGACAGAAAAAGGTAGCATTACATTTTCGCATATCAGAGATAACACATCTCAAGAGCACTCTCCCCCCAGCCACTCTTCTCTCAAAAAAACAACAACAAAAAACAACTAATATAACTAATAACAACTACTAAAAACCAGTTTAATATATTTAAAAAAAAAAATCCATTCAATAAAGAATCTCAATTGAATGGGTTAGTGGATGAAGGAGATATGTAACGGTAAATTATGTAATTTGGTCAAATTGAGTTATTGTCTGGATTGAATGAGGTATGTGTTGCCCTCTTTTTTCATGTCATATTACAGTTTCGCCTGGGAATAAAGTCCCCAACAGCTTCTATTTAAATTATGTGGTTATAAATGTGTGGTTTAAACATAACATTTGTTTTACTGGTTTTTACATTGAAATTTTTCTTTAAAATGGGATCGTGCCCTTAAGGAATATTTTATAAAATAATGAATAGTTGTATGCAATGTTTCTCAAAAAGATGATAATTTCATCTTCTGGTTCATAGGAATGTGTGACCCGTGGTTTCTTCGAAAGTTTATATGTAAATTTGGCTTTATTTTTAGATATTAATACATTTTATTTTAAAATACAATATTATGTACATACTGCACGATGTCGTATCAGAATTAAAAAGTTATGCCTCGCTTATAAAAAAAAGGTATCATTCTTTTGAAAAAATACTAAGTACCCACTAATTCTTGTAATTAACTTATTTACTGATTCTTAATGAAGACCGTTTACGAAATTTCTTCAAGATCGGGATAAAAAACTCTGTAAATTTATACAAAAGAAAAACTCATTTCCCATTTTATACAATGAAATACATCTTCGTGATTCATGTACCAGTTAAAAAACTAAAATTAAAATTGAACAAAACAAAAGTATGCACTAAACCATATGCACGTAACCATGCGGTCAGGATGCAGTTTGTTTCATTTTATATTTTTCTTCAACCGTCTTTCTCTACAGTGCAATTCGCCAGCTTTTCTCATTCATTTTAATTTATTTATTTTTTGTAGTTTCTGTTCTATTGTAGCCCTAAAAACTGTCACGCATTTTCTAATGCATTTTCAGCATTTCTTTTTTCCTTCTGCTCAACATTCCTTTGAATGTGAGGCCATTAAAAACAGTTTGTATTTTGGCGTCGACTAAAACCGCCCTTTGTCTTAAAAAAATATTTATATCCTCACAGTTCCTATTTGAAAAAAATGCTTTAGGATCTTAACAGTAATGAAGACACATTTTCAGCTCGCTTACCGTTTTGAAGTTTTTGTTTATACTACAGCGTATTAGGCGACATAAAATAAAACCTCACCTAAATTAGTCTTTAAAATTTCAATGTAAAAACCAGTAAAACAAATGTTATGTTTAAACCACACATTTATAACCACATAATTTAAATAGAAGCTGTTGGGGACTTTATTCCCAGGCGAAACTGTAATATGACATGAAAAAAGAGGGCAACACATACCTCATTCAATCCAGACAATAACTCAATTTGACCAAATTACATAATTTACCGTTACATATCTCCTTCATCCACTAACCCATTCAATTGAGATTCTTTATTGAATGGATTTTTTTTTTAAAATATATGGACACCTAATATATAAATATATAAAATATATTAGGTGAGGTTTTATTTTATGTCGCTGTTAATGTTAGTAACGAGTACAATTCATAACGAGATTTTAAGAACGTGAAAATTAGAGAAATAAGTGAATAAATAATATTATGTAAAAGTAAATAAATAATGTAATCAAAATTTCGATCACCATTTTTTAACTATGATTAAATTATTATTTATTGTTTTAGTGTGGTTCTATTTAACGGTAGAGAAATGCATCAGGATTGGATTAGGATCCTTTAAAAACAGCTGTGTACAGTAATTTTCATGATAGTTGCATCATATGATCAGTATTTTTCATATACATTAATATAAAAAAAATTTGTTTTGACCTGAGAAGTTATTTTGAAATACCTTATTTCCTCAGTACGATTAATAAAATCAGAAAAATAAGGTAATGAGTGATAAACATGATAATAAGGTTTAGATTACTTTTTAAAAAATCTGATGCGGTGCGTACATCACACAACTTTCCCTTATCACTCTATAATAATAATCTTTTCAACATAATTTTAAAGCGTTCACACAAAATTACTTGAAATTAACTCAACAGAATGCACTTCAAGTTTTCTCTCAAAAGCGCTATAAATTAGTACGACAATTCAGTCAGTACACTATTTTTGATTTGTCAAGCTGAAAATATATTTAAAAAGTTTCAGTTTCCATTTATACATTTTGTTTCTATTAAACAATATAAGTGTAGAAATTATTAAGTTAATTTCTGCTTTTATATTATTACAGAGCTTATTGTTAGCAACAGGTTGGAGGAGGTTGGGTCGCATCCGTCTCCATTCGGACTTTAAATCTAAGGTCTCGTAGTCGTTATAAGATACGCTGGATCTTCTCTAATTCTGGTCCGAGTTAGACAATTTTTTTCTTTTTTTATATTGAATTTGATCACTTTTTATATGACATTCTTCATTATTTATCGTAAAATGCTTATTTTTTAAGTTATGAGCAAATACAATTTTTCTTTTCGCTATAACTTTTTTCTCTGCCTTTTCTTGTTAATATACTAAATATATGAAAAGTAAAAAGACTTTAAGCAGATGATATTGAGCAAGTTTCATCATAATCGTTAGATCCGGTTACGAGAAAATTGCAAAAAAATATAATTAGCGCTTCCGGTTAGTCCGATACGTTGTATCTTTGCTGATACTGGTCGGATTTCGAAGTTTCCTTCTTTTTTTTTTTTTATTTACTTTAATTCCCTTTCATATGATTGCCATAAAATCCACACTTTTTGAGTTTTGCGCATAAATATTTTTAAATGATTTTCCCAACTCACCAAAAAATGTGGAGATCGAGGGGTGGAGTCTTTTCATGACTCAGATCACTAAATATTATAATGAATGAATTTCTAAATTCTTTCAATCAGCTCTAACATGAATTTTCCAATATTTCCATTCTTTTTTTTCTTTTATTATATACTTTCCCTTATCTATACATGAAGAATATAATGGAGAAGTTTCATAAGAATTCGAGTTTTCAACAGAAATACACTTTTTAATGTCCTCTGAATCCAAATAACCAAGTCTCGCCAAAAGGTTTGTATTAGGGTGTCTTTCTGTGTGAGCTATGATGACAGAGATGGCTTCCTAATTTTTTAAAGTTTTGATAATTGAAGTTATGTATAATTGAACTTGGTCCAAACTGGACTTACTTTATTTCATTGTTATTCATTTAAACCTATTTGTTTGAAAGATGCCTGAGGATGGCTTAAAGGCCGAAACGTAGCATCCAAATAAAAGATCTAATGGTGAAACATTTTCAGCATTCATTTATTTATTTAAATCACATTTCATCTTAAATCAATAAACATACATAAAATATTCTTTTCATCCTAACTTTTTTCTCTGAATTTCTACGGTGATGTACTAAATATATGAAAAGTTAAAGGGCATTAAGGAGAAAATATTAGATAAGTTTCTTAAAAATCGTTAGAGCCGTTTTTGAGGAAATTGCAAAAAAGTGTAAAACGATTATACAAAGTGGCACTTCAGGTTATTCGATTTTGACAAAAAGTTGCTGTAACATCCCAAGAATATACTTAGTTTAAATACGTAATTTCAGTTTCGTACGACTTTTTGTTTATTAGCTTGGCTGTTCACACAAGTAATGCAGAAACGAGGGTTCTGGAACACTTTTTTGAGCGGCCAATCAGATTGCAGCATTTGGTCAAGTGTCCAATCACGTAATCATGGTGAGAAATTTGAATTTAAACCTCGATCTAATCTTAACTGCCACGTGGTATTACCTCGGATCTAATATTAACTATCAGGCCACGTCCCTTTTTAGTCACGTGATCTAGTCACGTGACCCATGGCGCCAAATTTTAATTTTAATTTAAACCTCGATTTATTAAATTTATACCACTCAATCGTTCCATCATTCCACCACTCCATCTATTTGATCGCGTGACCAAGTCGCATACGCCCCCGTTTTGTTTTTCTCTAACTCTAGAGGCTTCAGGTTTAGTCAAAGTGTCAGGTAAACACCTTATTCTGGCTGAATGTGTCCATTCGCCATTTGGTTTTTCTCACGCCGCTATTGTGTTCCTTTCATTGAAACAAAAATAAAAAAAACTTTTTGACTTTGAATTGTTAATCCATAAAAAAAATAATAGATATATTTAGTGCTTCTTAATCGTATAAAAGTTTTTGGACTTTGGACTGTGAATACCTAAAACAAACAAAGAGTAGGATTTTTTAATCCTATAACAGCTTATGGACTTTGAACTATTAATGCTTAAAACATAAACATAGAGTAGGGCTTCCTAATCTTTTCACTGAAATGTAAATATAGACTTTGGACTTTCAATCTTTAAAGCATAAAATAAGGTATAGAACTTCTTGATATCTTCGCCGAAAAGTAAAAAAAACCATCTTTCGTAATAAATCCCATTCTTTTTCTCTTTTCGTTGAATGTAAACAACAGACTTTGAACTTTTAATCTTGCAAAAATATACATTAATATTTTTTAATTATTAATTTATTAATTAATAACTTTTAAGGGTTCTTAATCCATTTATGATACTTATGTATATCCTAGGAATATCATGTTTGTAACAGTATTAAATGATGCCAAACAATTTTCTTCTTTGAGTCCTATACCATTAGAGTAATTATTTCTAACATCGGAACTTCTTACAGTATTAAGTTAAGTATATCATGTTTGTAGCAGTATTAAAATATAGGTAACAAAAGAAAATAAAACTTTAGAAAATAAAAAGATTTATGCCATCAAAATATTAGATACAAGAAATAAAGTAGAGCAAAACTGAATCCTTAGGCAGTCACACGCTAGAGAGTATTGGTTGAGAGTAGGCTTACGGCAGTTACGCCTGTGCTATCCCCTCCATCAAACTCACTCCTACTCTAACTTACCATCACTCCTCCATTTCAAATTGTCATTTTCGAATTCGTCTATTCTCCGCGCCAGTAATTTGTTTTTAAATTTAAGTATTCATATTGTTTCTCTATAATTACTTCAGCAGTATTTTGTTTGATGAAGTAATAGCTTTTAATTAGACCTTTCGTTATCGTTCCTGGGTCGACAAATCACGTTCTGTGTATGTGGCTGTGAATTTTCTGTGAATATATGATTTGTAAGAGAACCCAAACGATAAAACTGACTAGAAAACATGTATCTAGATGATTATGTTTATTAGCATCTATTGTGATATGATGAGTGTTAATGAAAAGTATTTTATTGAAAAGTTGGAATGTGAAAAATGCCGTTAAGAGTCAAAGCCCTCAGAAATTCTAAAGTTAGCCTCTCTTCGGATGGCAATTTAAATTATCAAAACACCATATAATTCAAAAGGGCGTGAAAATCAAATTTCAGACAACGGTTGGGAACATCGAATTTAATTGTGAAGAGAATTGGGCAAATGGAAAGTCAAAACTTAATACTGTAAGAAGTTCCGATGTTAGAAATAATTACTCTAATGGTATAGGACTCAAAGAAGAAAATTGTTTGGCATCATTTAATACTGTTACAAACATGATATTCCTAGGATATACATAAGTATCATAAATGGATTAAGAACCCTTAAAAGTTATTAATTAATAAATTAATAATTAAAAAATATTAATGTATATTTTTGCAAGATTAAAAGTTCAAAGTCTGTTGTTTACATTCAACGAAAAGAGAAAAAGAATGGGATTTATTACGAAAGATGTTTTTTTTTACTTTTCGGCGAAGATATCAAGAAGTTCTATACCTTATTTTATGCTTTAAAGATTGAAAGTCCAAAGTCTATATTTACATTTCAGTGAAAAGATTAGGAAGCCCTACTCTATGTTTATGTTTTAAGCATTAATAGTTCAAAGTCCATAAGCTGTTATAGGATTAAAAAATCCTACTCTTTGTTTGTTTTAGGTATTCACAGTCCAAAGTCCAAAAACTTTTATACGATTAAGAAGCACTAAATATATCTATTATTTTTTTATGGATTAACAGTTCAAAGTCAAAAAGCTTTTTTATTTTTGTTTCAATGAAGGGAACATAATAGCGGCATGAGAATAACCAAATGGCGAATGGCCACATGGAACGATGGAGCGTGGAGCGATGGAGTGATGGAACGATGGAGTGATCGATTGAAGCCATTCTAGTACATTCAACTGCCCGCAAGCTTATCAGTGTGTTTCGAAGAAGCGCCCTGTGAGCCGTTCGAGTGTTTCGCACTGTGTACTATCTCGCAGTGTGAAATATCGCCAGTATGCCTCCGAATGGCCTTCTGGTAGAGGAACGGAACCGAATATTCCGACGAAGGCGAGATAATTTGAATGCTCAATGGGCGATGGTAGCAGAACACGAGAGAAGTATACACTTGAAAGATGACAGAGAAGCTGGAATGCCTCATTCTTTGGAAGGTGGACCGGTGAGCCTGATTCCTGACATTGCAGCATGGAAATCCCGGAAACATGGAGAGTTTGATTATTATCTAACCCAACTGCTTGCTGAGCATAATTTCTTCAGTGCCTACTTAGCCCGCTTCAAGTTGGAGGGCCAATCACCGTACCCTACTTGCGCCCGCGTGGAAGAAACAGTGGAATATGCGTTCTTGTGTTGCCCATTCTTTGCTAAAGAAAAGGAAGAGTTAGATTGGAATCTTGGACAGCAGTCAATTCCGGAAAACTAAGTCGCTTTAATGATGCTCAGGTAGGAAAATTAGAGCACTGTTGCAGGCTATGCAACTATGCGCGTAGTCTTAAAAATCTTAAAAACAACTGCTAAGTAAATTAAAAGTGAAAGGCAAAGCAGGTGTGAGAAGGGGAGGCCATGGCAGATACAGCTAATTTTATTCCCTATGTTAGGAGAAAACAAGAAAAAGCAGATAACTTCAAGCAGCTGGGAGAAAAATTAAAAACTAGAAATTTTATGTTTTTCTTTCAAACACCAGAATACTTTAAAGTATCCAATAGAAATTTTTCATTATTTTTTTTAAAATCTGGTGCAGTGCACGCATCTCACAACTTTCACTTACTACCATATATATAATAATAATCTATTTTTTAAATAATTTAAAAAAATTCACTAAAACATTTCATGAAATATTTTTAGCAACAGGAACTTCTTCATGACTTCTCTCATAAAAGAAAAATTAAAATAGTTAAAATAGCAATTCAGAGCACAGAATCGAGACAGGAGAGGCCAGGCAATGGCTTAATAAAATGTCCAATGAAGAAGTAGGCGCATAGCCTACCATCCTGCTCCGCGAACTAATGCGTAACATCAGTTTCTCAGGATGGTACCGATGAATTGGAAGTGTTTTTTTAGTGAGTAGAAATCTCACATTGTTGTCGGCTTTTAGTTACACATCGTCTTATGAAAGATTTTTCCCCTACCCTTATATTAAAAAAAAACACAGACCTTTTTGCGAGACTTTTGGTCTCAAGGGATCTTAAAACGCGTATTTCCGTTGAAAACTCGAATTCGAAATTTTTCACGATCGCAATACTTGTCCTTACTATATATAGGTAAGAGTAAGTAAAAAATAAAAAAAAAATAAAAGGATGGAAATATTGGAAAATTCATATTACAACTTATTGAAAGACCTTAGTAAACTCGTTCACCATAATATTGAGTGATCTGAGTCATGAAAACATCTCCACCCCTCGAACTTCACATTTTTTGGTGAGTTAGGAAAATGAGCTAGTAGGTGAGTGGTTCTGATTTTTCTCCTGAAAAGAATACTTATAATGTTTATCGAAATCTTGATTTTTTTAAAAGGACACAATTTTTTTTTGGACGGAAGAAGTAGTATAGTTTACAATGTTCAAAGTATTCTTAAATTTTAACTAATAATAATATCTTTCTAGCTGTGAAGAGAGGAAATTAAATGATACAAATTGGGAAAAGAAATATTTACTATCAATAAAACAATTTACATTTAAGTTTTTTAGCTAAACTTCATTATAAATACAGTACTCACATTAAATATGTAAGTAGGTACAATCGGATCACAATTATTTCATTTTTATTTCTAAATTATTCGTTGAGTAAATACTTCCTCTAAAAGGAAGATTCACATTTTGATATTTCGTTTTTTACAAAAAATAAAAACTTAAGCTATGAGTTTCGAAGTCTTAAAAAGGAACAACAGTTACTGCTGGTAGGCCTGTGGTGAGTAGCCTTGAGGGATTCCACCGTAGGATTGAGCCTGCTCGGGCCTCAGGGAGTATTGCTGCTGTGGTTGTGGAGCTGAACCCTGAAACATTATTAATTAGTTTATTATATATTCTTATTTTATTATAAATGTGTTTATATATATTTTTTTCTTAATAGACATCAAGCGTTAATAGACATAAAAAAAATTAGGTTACATTAACTATCGTTGAGATCTTAAAGCGTAAAGCATATCATGAAAAACTTGGCCTATTGACTGATATAGCGGAGGATTTAAAAAAGAATGGCACCAGCGCACAAAAATTAAAAATATTTAAAAAGAAATGCCTAAATGTAAACTAAAATTTTATTTTATTCGCTTTTCGGATGAAGAAAAAAAACATTCGAATTCCGAAGTTGAAGGAGATACTTCAATTATTACTGTTTTAATTAGATCACAGCTGTCTACTTGCACTTGCTACGCTCGCTCAAGAGATAAATAAACCCCAAAAGTTCCTTTTCAGTTGAGGTCGGTTCCTTACCGTAATTTAAAATATCACTGCTTTAAATTATTATAACAATTTGCCCAGATCACCGGGAGTCGACAGCACTAACAATTTTAAATAATATCTAATTAAAGCAGGAACAATTTTAATAATTCCAATGAATACGAATGTTGCAATTGAATGGAAAGCAGTTAGTTAGCACAAATGACGCTGGAGTGTGCTAGTCCGGCAACGTTCGGGTGACCGCGGAATGAACAAGTGATAACGCGCCCCTAGTCTATAGTTGTACCAAAATCTTTTTTGTATTTTCTGGACTTAATAAAGAAGACACTAAACTCTGAAAATTTGAATTCTTTTGAAGTAAAAACGCTTTAATGTTTGGACAGTTTTTGTAACCAGTTTAGTGAATTTCGTGTGTGGCTGGAATGTAAGGCCATTCCTTTTATATTTAAAGACAATATAAATTGTACGGATATATTATAAGTCCTTGAGATATCAGAGAGATGTCAATAAGAATTTTTTAAATTATTATTGTGGTATCCTCCTACAGTTTTTTTTTGTCTGATATTGAAATATTCTTGATAACTAAAAGTCCGTTTTATGGCTGTGATTATTTGTGTTGGTAAAATGGGAGACATGTGTTTTTCTATGCTCTCATATCATATATGCATATCATGTTATATATACATATCAGTTGTTTCTGATGAAGAAAAAAACATTCGAATCCCGAAGTTGAAGGAGATGTAATTTGTAATAAAATAAGAGCGGACATGACCCTGTTGGTGAAAAATCCAACATATTCGTAAATAAACTATAAAAGTAATTAAGTCAAGTGTTAGGAAAAACGTTTTTTGTATTTGCTCGTTAATTTTATTAAACAATTAGTTTTGTTAGCCCGTATCATAATATGATACCAGCGTTAAGGGAATTGAGATACTTTCTAGATGCTTATTAATAATGGAACTAGTAAGACCTTATCGGATCAAACTTTGTGCCCAGTTTCGGCTTCTGGACCATAATACATTACAACTCATTCTAATTGGTTTCAACTATTTCATGACTGTGATTCATAGACTCGATTATATTGTCGAAGAAAACAAATTTAGTATTCCATCTTGGGAAGTGATCTCGTTACCTGGAGATATTGTTGAGTCTGTTGCTTCCTGGCGGATGGTCCGGCTTGGGGTTGGTATTGTGCCTGCTCTTGCCCTGGTCCTGGGAGGACGGGCTGTGGGAACCTGATCTTGATGTCGGTTGGCTCACGTTTCACGTCGGCCTTGAATCCCTGCAAACAAATTTTTCATACATAAGTTTGGCAGCAAGTTGAAACTCCTAATACACTATAATATTTGAGATTTATTAGATGTGTTTTTTTGAAAATTGAAATTATCCTCAAATATTCATCATTGCCATTAAAGATAAAATATTGGAACTTCTATCTTACGATGCATGAAAGATCTAATATATGTAAACATAAGTAGGCAAAAAGGAAAAGCAAGTAAAAACTTCCCATGAAAAGAGAATAAAAATCAAATTTCTAGAAAAAATAATCAGTATTTTGATTTTTGTATTTAGATAGAAGATAAAAAATTATAGGAATTAATTTTCGAATTTAGATTATTAATCTCCACCTATAATATATCACAATGGAGGGAGTTTTTGTTGACCGTAAGAAGTTGGTCGGGAGGTGCGGTCAAATAATTACACTATTATACGCCAACTCTTGGTGCTGGACCACGCGCCTCTTTGCCCTGAAGATGGCCTAAAACTTAGGCCGAAACGTCGGCACAAAATATATAAGTTTATCTTATAATAGTGTAATTATTTGGCCGCACCCCCCGACCAACTTCTCCCTTTAAATATAATGTATCACATATTAAACGTTATAATAATCTAATAATTTATCTTTAAGGAAAAAATTATGAGAAAAAAAAATGAAAAATAACCAAACTAAAACTAATTCAATTCAGAAAAAAAGAAAAAGATATAATTCAATTATTTTCATGCACAGAAAAATCCATAACCGAAATCTAAAAAAAAAAAAACTGCAAATTATTAATCAATGGTATATTATTAATTATTTGTCAACTTTATTACTAATTATATATAACATTATTAAAAATCTTTCGGAATCATTATATGACAGTATGGATGGTAATTTCGAGTTCCGAGGATCATCCTGGATTACCTGAAAAAAATTAAACAAAAATAATCCCAATTGCCGGAAGTTTTCGTTTTAACAATATTTTTTTTTTTAAATAGGCTAGCTTAGAATTGAAAAATAATTTTTAAAAAAAGAAGCCTCTTTGGTTTTGCTCCTGTCACCAAATGTAATTTACCAATGCGGATCAAGTGAAACTTTGCGCCCTACTCTGGTCGACCTCTGGTCATCGGCGACCAAGTTTCCTAGTGTAATAGGGGTCTTGTAGTGTA
Organism: Rhaphigaster nebulosa; assembly: GCA_948150685.1. Taxonomy (NCBI): domain Eukaryota; kingdom Metazoa; phylum Arthropoda; class Insecta; order Hemiptera; family Pentatomidae; genus Rhaphigaster; species Rhaphigaster nebulosa. The sequence continues at coordinate 143,114,402 of OX411306.1, read as the reverse complement.
ATAGCTGAGAAAACAAATTACTGGTCACTGTCTATATTAAAATAAATTATATCTTGTTTCTTTTTTTAAAATAAAAAATTATAAAAATATTGCATTTATTTTGATATATGGTAAAAAAGAAATATTTGATTGATCATTTGATTTAAAAAAAAAATAGTTTTTGTCAGACTTTTAGAAAGTAATATTACTTCATGACATAATTTTTCTTCTAAACCTTTTTCAGAAAATATTTGTTATAGTTTGTTGGTTGGTAAAGGAATTACTAAGCAAGTATTTAAAATTTAATATATAAATATTTTATGTAAGTAACCACGATATATATCCTATAAACAAAAAAATAAATAAAATACTATAGTTAGCTATTAGCTATTAGAAATCGATGGATTCGCAACTTACTTCAACGGGGTCGGCTGTGTAAGTGACAGTCCGGATGAAGCCATCGGCATCAACGACGCTGTAACTTCCTGTGATCTTGTTTCCTTCCCTTTGCTCTTTCCTCTTCTGGTAGTTGGTAAAAAGGTCATCCTTAACGTTGAAGCCAAACTGGTAGTCTGCTGGTGGCTGGAAGCAAAACATTTTAATTTTTTTCTCTCTCAAAATTGATTCTACTACAAAATGAATAATACCCAAAATTAATAAGACTATGATCCTATAGAATTCTGATTGCTTTAGATAATCCAATTTTTTTTTGTTATTTTGAAATGTTATTATAAAAATTTTATTGATTAGATTGTATGTGTATTTATGTATCGCACCACTGATATTGTAGGGTATAGTTTTTGTAGAAATTATTATATTAACGACTAAGTTCTTGAGTAGATTTTTTATATAGTTTTCCTACTATTATCAAAATGTGTGTTTTTTTTTTAATCTAGTCATGCTGAAAACTACATTGTCATGGAAAAAGAGGATTCCGGGATCATGTACATAAAACATGTTTGTAATGTAGATATTGTAAATAAATGCTCATTCTTCTCTCACAACTAGGTCCTTTTTCATGTTTTTTTCTTCTATTACTTCATTGTTTTATTTCATTTTGATTTTGACACATGAATTCGGAAAATTTTAAATGTCCCCTATAAAACAGTTTAAAACTGATTAAACGAAAGGATGTACGGGAAAATTATACTAAATTTAAATTAATGTTATCAGGATATTAGATCATTGTAAATTTATAAACTTGTTGAAAAATATTATATATAATTATCATCTTAAATTTAATCAAGTTTCTCAATGAATAAACGATTTTATAGAAAATCAATTTAACTAAAAATTGTATTTATTTTTTAGATTTAATTACATTATTATTTTAATTTATTTATTTATTTAATTTATTTTAATTTAACATTTATACATTTTTATTTTAGCGAGAGTACGCTAATTGGCCATTATTAACGGAAAAATAGTCTGTTATTATTTATTATTTTTTCACTTCCTGAATTTTTAAAAATTTATTTACACATGTCAACTCCGGCAAATTTAAATTTATTTTGGATTTTGCAATAATTAATCAGTTTGAAATTAGTATATACAAAATGTAGGCCACTTTTGTATTTCTTTCATTACAATACACAGGCAGTAGTTCACTGCTTCCTTGATCTGTTGGGAATCATTCAGATTTCAAGAAAATAATCTATATCATTTCCATATATAAATATATATATATATATATATATATATATATATATATATATATATATATATATAAATAATTTAACATTTTTTAAGTCATGACATTTATTTAACAGTTTTTTTTATCTGGAGATAACATTATATTATCTTGCAAAAAAGTTTTGTAGTCTTTATTTATCCTTAGAATTGTTTCATAGGTAAATATTGAAATATTTTTTTACCTATAGGTAAACAAAAAATATATAATACACCCACATAAACCGGCCAACTTGTCGAAATTTGTTTTTAATCTTTATGTTGTTTTTAAATAGAGATGGATATGGTGCTGGACACCGAAAGCTTATCTCAATGAAATAAAATATCATGACTTTGAGACTGTTTATGGTAATCTGCCTTTATAAATTGAAAATAATTTTCTTTAAAAATCGATTTTTTTAAATTAAAGATTGTTCAAAAACTTAAATATGTACTAATTTGTAAAGAAAAATAAAATAAAATATTATACCTCTGCTTTAATAATTATTATAATTAGTAATTAATGGTTATCTATTTAAGATATCTGATTGCATAAATACGTTTTCTCCAAAGAGATCCGCGTGACTGGCACAGTTCTTCAAAGCATTTCAGTGAAAGTGGTGGTCAGTGGTTGATGTCAATCACATTTTCCATTTACATATGGAATTACATATCTATATGCTAATCATCAGGAGGTGTTTGCAGCTCGTTATGCATAACATTCATGGCATTTTTTATTTGGATTTATGCATTACGAATTATTCCTAATTGTGAATTGTACAACATATTTTTCTGAATTAATTGCGTTTTTTTTTTTGTTTTTTTTTAGAACCTTGGAAATTAGGCCCAAATGTGGTCTCAAAACTTATACGGTGCATCATTATGCTTTGAAGGGCCGTTCATTTAATCCCAACTCTATTTAAAATTCACAGAGGAATAGGGAATGCCATCGAAGAAACGATGTTACTCTCAATTATAAGGAAAAGTAACGTTCTGAAAATATGTAATAATTCATATCGCCACTTCTCCGAAAATTGAATTTTACAGGAGATGGTTTTTTTCTCTTTTACGATTTGTTTTATCGTTTCATAAAATGAATGTATAAACCTAACTGGCTGTCCAGCTAAGGTGTTATAGAGGAGGACGTGATGGCCGAGCACATTGGGGCGAGGGTCGCAGAGTGCCCGGTTCGGAACCTTGTGGGTTCGATTCCCACCTGGGTCAGTTAATATTTATTTCACGTTGGTTCCGAGTGGTCTCGACACTTCCACACTGGTTAATAGGCGCGGCGATATAAAGGTAGCCGTCAGGGGTTGGCAAAAAGGACCACAAGACCCAATTGCCGGACTAGTTTCCTCCATCAATACCAGTACCAGTGCCAGTAGGTTTTATAGATAGAGATAGGCTACTTGTGCAACGAATCCGCAGTAGTCTGGACTATCTTAAGAGATAAATAACAGAAAAAGGCTAATTTGGAGATTATATAGTTATTAGGATAGTTCTGAAGGGGCAGATATGTTCACCGAATCAGGTTCGCACACGCCTATTCTCCCATGCATATCCTTCAAGGATTCGCTTTTGAAAATATCTGCTACTTAAGATTTTAATCCTAATTAATTAAAATATTTCAATAATGACTGAACACTCGAAACGAATCCTAGATGCAATACAAGCAATACACCAGCGTTAAGCTGATTTAAAACTATTGTTGGTATTGACGGCAAAACCTGAAATTTGCAAACAGTAATGTTCGCAAGGTAAGAAAATCAGCAATGGTTTGATGAAATTATTTTATATCATCATTGCCAAAGTTGTGGGCAATTTTTCCAAGAATATTTAATGCCCAGGTCATGGATTCCATTAGAGATACCGGTTGTGTGCCCAGCTTTCTATTTGATATATCTTTATTGATGTTTAACTAATCAAAAATGTTAGAATATAAAATTTAAATGAAATTTCGTAAACGAACCAGACCTGCCCCAAGAGGACATACAGCTTTGTTATATCATTCGTGTTGTGTTGGGTTGGCCTAAATACTTTCACCGGGACCGCAGTGGCTCGAAGGTGTAGCCTTATGCAAGGTACCGGTTTTCGACAACCACGCCGTATCCAAAGACTGTAATTGGACCGATATGTAGCTGCTATATCCTGTAGGACAAATAATGATTGTAACAATAATGTCTTTCTAAGGTTGGTGACCGATTTGTAGGCCGTTGTTCTCAGTTGACAGTTATTACCCTCAATTTACTGTTATTATTTTTTTTTCATTTTTCCCCGCATAACATAAAAACAATTATTGCCTGCTTTATTGTCATTACTTGGGTTCATAAGCCCGTTTTATGTACAAAATCTTTCACGTTGCATATTCCTTATCTAATAGTTTGCGTTTAGCTAATGTATCTGATTTATCAAAATCCGTAGCCAATATCTCGATTAATTGAAATAGAAACTAATCTTGAGACTAGAACAATGTGTTTGTTAAGTCATTTAAAAAAATTCTATCAGAAAATAAAAAAATTGTCTATTGTGCCAGAACATTGACTGTCACAGAAGATACGTAAGAAATAATATGATCTTGGAGATATGTCCAGGAAATCTTCGATTTAAAAAAAAATCGTTAATATTATCATTATAATTATCTATATTATGATAATATTACATATACATATATTACAATTATATATTATGATAATATCAGTATTACCTCAATTACTTCTTCTTCTTCCCTGCCTGGAGGCCTGATCAATTTCCTTGGTGGGGCAGCCTGTGGTTGTTGTTGATACTGCTGCTGTGGTTGGTAATACTGGGGAGCAGCGCTTGGCTGTTGTGGTTGGTAGTACTGTTCAGCTCCTGCCACCTTTATACACACATTAAATAAAGTATATTGAAAGGTTTTGGCAATTAACAAGAAAATAAAAATAATTGTTTTCCAATATGTTCAAATGTTTGGATTGCATCAAATCGTGGAGTAATTACTAAGATTCTTTAATTACTAGCTATAATGTGCCCGTCTCTACCCTGTATTCTTTCTTATTATCCCACCATTTCTAGATAATTTGTGTTTTAGGGAGAGGGAGAGAGTGTATGAGCTCGAGAAGCCGAACTAAGGCCGCATTAAGATTAGTCCATTCTTGTTATATTTAGGAGAAGATATACTCTAGAATAAAGACTATTTTTTATTTCCATAAATCTGCATCCTTGCTACAGACTTGATAAAACGTTAAGAGAAGATATTGGAGGACATATGACCCACAGAAATTATTATTAATTATTTAATGGATTCTAGTAATCCAAACTTGAATTAAAATAATTAGGAGATGTTTGAAACCTCATTGTTTCGTGACTCGAGACGATGACATTAAGGCCTGATAAAGAGGAACGTGAGAATTTCTCAACAGCTTAATGATGCAACTGAAAAACGTCGTGACAGATGAAATTTTCGATTATCTATCCGGCGACAGCACCGGGACATGTTGCCAGGAAGCACTTTTGAAGAGTAATATAAAATATATTGAATAGCTAACAAATATCCTTTGAATTTATAATAAGTTAATGAAAGCAATACGGATTAAATATTCAGACAGTCGACTTAAGAAACAAAAACTGTATTTACAGCATTAGTTCATAATGAAATTTATTACCGTGTAACATTAATCCACATAGAATTTAAAAAAAAGAAAGAGAATAAAGAAATAGTATATTTCTGATATCGTCAATTATAGAGACAAAGAATGCGAAGTCGATTTCCGCCATTTGTGGATTTTGGCATAGTGCTAGAGGTTTTTGCTCATATGACACTTGCCCACCCCTTTTTTTGATGATCAACCCTTTACACAAACAAACAATGTTGACTAGTTTTGGACCCTTACTACTAAAAGAGATGAGATAGCTTAAGAAGTCCGAGGGAAAGACAAGCAGGAAACACTTACCGCGGTAACACTAGAAGAATACCGCCTGAGTTGGTTTGGAGACGTTTTCCGAGTGTCAGAAAATCGTATAGCTTTTTAGCTATACGCTTCTGATTAGCTATATATTCTGTGCCTGCGAGGCTGTCGAAAGAGACCACAAGGAAGATCCAGAAAGACTTAAGATGAAGGACTAAAAAAGGCCTTTAACAAACGAGGTCTGGAGCGGAAAAGGAGGAAATAGCTGGTACCTTTGAACTCTGTAGAAGAATGCACTCCTAAGATATTTGAAAACGAGTTATAATAAAATAATATTCCACATCTACTGAGATGCAACTTTTTATAATCAGCTATAGTTAATGCCACTAAGAATACTTGATGAAATTAGAACACATATTCCGTAGCTTCCGATGAAGAAAGCATACTTATTCAGGCATGTACCAGGAAACTTTTATCTATGGTATTCAAGCTTGGATATTCTATATCATTTTAACGTGTTGTTGCTACATAAACGCTGATAGATACCTGATAGGCGTTGGCCTTGGACTGTGGGCTCTGGTAGACTTGCTGTTGAGGTGATGCCTGGAGGGCAGACTTGCCCTGAGGTAGGAAGTAGGCCTGCCTCCTGCCTGGGGCCTGATGTGCTGCCTGTGCTGGGGCCTGGTAGCCGCCACCGCCGAGGGCTCCCAGGGTCTGCTGCCTAGCCACGAACTGAGCCAGTTCTTCCTGGGTTTGAGCTACAACGGAACTCAGGGCTACCACCCATACAACGCCGAGAATCTACAAAAAAGATAAAATAAATATTTACTAAGGCTGCAAGAACTCTGATGAGTACGAATATGGTTGCAAGTACATGTAGTTGCCGTTTGTTTGTATATTTAGATTTAACGTCCTTATTTACGCTAACTTTGATACGAATGATGTGTTATAATATAGGTGGAATCTCGTTCCATAAAGCGTCCTGGGAATTCTGTAACTTTATGAGCGTAAATTGAATAAAATTAATGAACATATTCACACTTTCAGATTGCGCATGTTCTAATTGGCCTATAGATAATTTTCTATTCTTCCTTTGTGTTTCAGCACTGCAGTCAAAAGTGTTGCGGTTTATTTAGAGACATTTAAACCTTCCAAAATATTAGGATAGTTATTCTAAATTGAAAAGTAGTGAGCATCGTCAGTTCCAGTGATTGTCTTTCAGGCACAGTTAGCCCTTCGATATTGAAGTTTCCGAATTAGAATACTAATTGCCATTCCATATATCAATATGCCGTCAATTCAATTTCATTGATTCGATAACCATACTTTACTCAAAAACCTTCTCGAAGTTTTAAATCAAAGCCAGTTTCTATTTGTGTTTAATAGCAACACTATATTTATAAAATAGATGTATTAGGTAGCAAGATAGACAGAGACCAGCCTATTCGACCAATATGATGATAAAACATCATATAAATATAATATGAGTGAATAAACTGAAAAGAAACATACTTTAAAAGATTTAAAATATTTATTTTTAAAAAATAATCCACATTATATTGTTACATATTCAATATGACTTAAAAAAATAAGCAGTAATTGCTCCCCATTATTAAATTATTTACCTCCACTCATGACTCAAATTAAAAATAATTTAGTTCTAATTAAAAATTAAATATAATTATGAACATCCGTTGGACGGTTTGAATTTGAAAGTTATAATATCTAAAGATAGTGAAAGCTGATAAACACCTACTTTCTCCAGTTTAGTGCAAATTATAGAATTTATCAAAAATAATTGAGTAGTAAGTGTTGAAAGGATGTTGTCTTAATGACTAGTAAGAGTTGAAGGAGTAGAAAAGAGTAGGGAATAAATAGAACGATGCAGTTCCGATGGGATAAGCTAAATGTTTCAAGGTAATATTTTTAATTTAAAAAAAAAAAAAGAAGTATTTTTATTTATCAGAATTATGATTAAAATACAAATTGCTAAATATATATATATATATATATATATATATATATATATATATATATATATATATATATATACATATATATATTTTAGCTAACCAATGCTTTTTTCTGAGAGGAAACCAAAGATAAGTTATTTCTCAACTTCTAAAGGCTTTAGGAGAAAGCCTCAAATAATGAAAATTTAAGACATAGTTTCAGGGTCTAATCAGAAAGTAAACATTTATTTTTGTGATCTATAATTGTTATTTTGAAAGTATTTCAATGTATTATGCCCTAAATTGTGTGTAGTAAAATTCTGTTCCCATATTTTTCTTATAAATTACTTTATTATTTTTAGAAATTAATCCTCTTTAATATTTTATATTTTTGATTTGTAATTGTAAAAGGCTTACTACCGCTTTGTGATCTTCTAGCTAAGATTAAATATTATTTATTTTAAAAACTTTTATTTTAAAAACCCAAACACACACATATATATATATATATATATATATATATATATATATATATATATATATATATATATATATATATATATATATATATATATACACAGAACCAAAAAATACCAAAACCGATTAAGTTTATCTCAATGTAAACAACTGCAGGAGCCACTTACAGTTGATTTTAATTTATTCAAGGTATTAAGTCATTAGTCTACGCGAATTGAATTTTTTAAGTTATGAAATAAAAATAAATTTCATTATGTTCCTACTTGCATGTTAAAAAAAAAAATGTTCCATGGTATATATACATATACCAAAACCGATAAAGTTTATCTCAATGTCAAACAACTCCAGAAGCCACTTACAGTTTATTTCAATTTATTCAAGATATTAATGAATAGCGATTTTATATTTACATCAAAATAGTAAGATATCTCGCTGTGAAACTTTTTTTGCTGTTAAAACTATTTAGGACTGATGAAAACAATAAAGAAAATAAAATAAACAACACAACAGCTCAGGATCAAGGAGCGCTCAAAACAGTTTTAATCTATAAAACACGAAAGATGAGAAGTGTTCAAATTGAAGAAAAGACCTTCTTAGAGGAAACAAATAAAAATCGAAAAAAAAAAATAAGCAATTCCTGAATAAATATCAGCAAATCGCTCAATCACATTCCAGGTTTTTTGCAGAGAGGTTTTCAGTTTAAAATCCTTGAATAAAAATTAATTCCTAGGAAGGACTAACTAATCATCGAACACAGGCTGTTGCTAACAACTGAGATCGTTTTCTCAAATTGTTTTCGAAAGGTGAAGGCCCAAAGGTCCTGCAATTGCACCAGCCTTTCTCTCATCCCATCGCAGATTTTCCACGACATCGCAATAGAGCGATCGATAAAATTGTACTTCATGAAAGATTATAACGTTAGTGACCGTTTTAAGTCTGCTGTTAGGTAATATATATTGTCCGAAAGGGCAGCGCTAGTATTAATTTATACAGTTAATTATTAATAAATTTTAAGCGTTTATTAAAGAATTACGGAAAATTAACAACTGCGGTACTCTGGTATTAATCAATTGAATAGAAGAGATATATTGGATGAAAGATACTCTCACGGAAAGATGGATACAATGAATTTAAAACATCATTCGAATTATTTCTTATACTTGGCCCATGAATAATTTAAATTAAAGAGGTAATGCTGGTAATTTTTTTAAAAGGCTTGTTGAAGAATCTCCATAATTTTTTTTTTAAAGAATGAAAATTAATAATAAATAAAAAATAACTGTAACATAAATAATGAAAATAAAGTATTAAGTTTTTAAATTCTTATACAAATTTATAAGCATATAGAAATTAACTAGTATAAAACTATTTCATTTTTCATTAGAAATTATGAAATCATTTTCGGTTTTATGCTTAGCTATACCATTGTTTTATTATGAAACGTGGAAATGGAAAAGGGAATGAATTTGAAATTTTTTAAGAAAACCCAAAACTATGCATAATTCAGAGATTTTATTCTTTCTGAAATTCAGCCCAAGTTTTGAAAGTAAAGCTAGAATGGATTTAATACGTTTTGATGGCTTAGGAGAATATCTACCTTAAAGAAGATGCTAAATAGTTTGGAAAACATTAAAATTATTGAAAAAATAGATATATGCCCTTTTTGCATCTATGAGGCGCGATATGTTATATTACGCCTCATAAATTCAAAATCGTTTCTCAGTTGAATCCGTTTTTGCAATTTATTTAATTTTAATAATACATTTAATAAGTTTTCTTCTACAATTTTGTCTGGAGGTCACAATATAACTCAATTGTTTTAGTTTTTATATATGTCTTTGACATTTCGGGGATATTATGTCCCCTCTAATTATGACATCTAATATCCCAGTATTGTTGGGTCGATAAATTTATAGTATCTCCGAAACGTCAAAGAGAAGTATATAAATTAAAAGTATTGAGTTTTTTTGTGACCTTGCGGCAAAATATTAGAAGAAAAATTAGATAATGGAAGGTCATAAATTGAAACTAATCAATGTATTTAATATTTAATAAACCTTCACTAATATGTATAACTAAAAACACATTACTATTCTTTTTTGATATTGTGTTGCTACTTAATATTTTGGAAGACATAGTTCGCTTATACAAATGGCACAGCTAACTGCAAACAGAAGGCACTGAACGAGATATTTTAGCCCGCACCACAGTCAAGTATTGCGTTACAGTATTTCAAAAACATCTGACCTTTAAAAGTATCTGGGTTCAGGTAGTAGTTCAAAACCAGTCGCTTAGAGTTGAATCTTTGGTTCGAATTCTGTACTCAAGATAAAAGTTTCATTTTGTAGCTACATTATTGATCACTGATTTATATTTTAAATTGATGTTAAACTAAATTACGAAATTAAAGTATGATAATTAATAATTAATTATAATTAGAGTCAATGATTTGATTTTATGATGGAGATATTTCTTAAGTATGCTTTTAAATAATTATTTAAAAACATTGATTTTGTTCATTGACGCATCAATTTTGTTCGAAACGAGTTCATTTTAGCAATTGTAAAAATGATCTTTTAATAGTTAAATATATTCCATAAATTAATGATGAGCTGTATTTTCAGGTTGATAATGCTTCAAAACAATTTAGAAACGAAGTATTACAGTAGAAAATGCTTAAAATGTAATCCATTTATAATTAGTATAAGGTGGATGAGAATATCATGAAAAAATATACGATGAAATTTAGTAAATAAATATTTAAATGAAATGATAAGCATATAAAGTTATGTACTAAAATAATTCAATAATATCAAAACTATAATTTTTTTTCATTCCTTCTTAAAATAACGAAATAATAAAAAATGTACTAATAATACTACAAATAATTAGAAGTATAATAAAATTAGTTGGTATTACTTAATCATTCCCTGCGATAAATTTAAAACGAGAAAGGCAGAAAAAGTAATACAGCCCATATGTTTATTAAAGTTAAGTAATCAACAACAGATATATTTTTTTAAGACTGTTCTTTTTTATATATAAGTTTTTAAATCTGATATCAAAAGAGATTTATCAGTATAATTGAATTACCTCCATAAAATCAATCAATCGAATTTCCATTTAAAAAGAAGTTTTAGTTTTAATTACGCATTAAATAAAATATTAATTTTTTAAATCAATGAATAGATATTTAATTAATTTTTATTTTAGAAATAAGTAATTTTCTTTTCATTACCAGCGACTGGATATTAATGTAAATAGGAAAAATCTGCAATTTGCAAATGTGAGATTTTTCTTTAAAAAAATAAAATAAAAAAGGTTATTTTGTCTCGTAAGAATTACACATTTATATAGACATATAGCATTATTAATAAAATATAGCTTTAGTAAATTATTACAAAAAATAGGCTTTAACCGAGTTTTTATAATTAGCTCACCGACGGCTGCGGAAGGAGGTCAAGAGACTCCTATTTTTTATAGTTTATTTTTTTTTTTTTTTTAGACGAGCAAGCAGTATGATTTAAATATATATTTTTTTCTGTTCCATTATATCAAATATATGAATATCAAAAAATACTTAATTAACTTTGGTAAGATGAAGTACAATATTCTTTAACCGCTTCTTGCATTTTTCTTGGGAACTAGAGGGACATATGAAATAACAAAGGACTAACAACACTACCTTGTACATGTTTCCAAAAGGCCACTAAAGCTCTGGGGACTAGTAGACACCGGTACACCGCGTGGTAGGCAACAGTGAGAGGTCCTTAGGTTCACCTCTCTCTTATATAGCCTCTCCTTGGTACCGCGATGTGGCGGGGGTGCCTTGTCAAGGATTTGGTCTTTTGGGCTTGCAACTTGTACAAGAGGATTGAAATACTCAAAGGGCTAAGTGTGACATATTGACTATAAAAATCCACTCGATTGCGCCTAATTCCTAACTATAAATGAAAAAGAACGTAATAATCTGCAATTAATGTAAAATAAAACAAAAAGACTACTTTAAATGAAAGTACACTCTAAAGAGTTGTGCAATATTAATAAACACAGTTAATACACCTTTTTTCATCCTAAATTTTTAAACCAATACATTTCATTAGTTTTCAATAATTATCACCAGTTTCGTTAGTAACAATAAGGTTTTAATCAAGTTTAAACATGGTCAATTCATGTTATTTGCCGTTGGTAGTTTAACGAACTGTAATTTTAAAAAATAAAACATCATTATTTCTTACAAGATGCTATGCTTTAATTGATTTTTTGAAGTAGATCACAAATATTTTCACGTTCACGATCGTCCGAATACGAATAGTTTCGTTATAGAATTCTGTACCAATGTCTATACAGTTCCTCCTCAGCAATAATTCAACGTCACAGTTATGGTCGAAACTAGATTAATGGTATTCTTTTTACAATAAATTTACATATTTCATATATATACATATATATATATATATATATATATATATATATATATATATATATACACAAATAACTGAATGGGTAACGCAATATGTAAGGCGCTGGGTACTAAGCCCGCAGGCCAAGGTTCAAGATCAGATTCTGACAGAAAATTTATGCATAGTTTGTTATGTCAGTCGTGGATTGACTTATAGGCTTGGAGCAAACTCTGCCTTTATAAAGAGGGTATTTAATGTCTCATAGGATTGGAGAATAAACCCGGTGGTTGAGAACGTTTATTTTGTTTCTTTCTAGCCAAATCTACATATATTAGGTCTGAGAATATTAAAGTCTTTGTGAGTTTTACTTTCATTAAAAAAAGTGCATTGGAGTTCGAATCCAAAGAATTCGGTGGTTTCGTGGAGCTCTATATATTTCCCAACAGGACTGATCATATTCATTTTGACGATTTTTTTGTTGTAATAAATTGGCAGATTAAAAACTATATCAAGTAGATTTTGCAGTTCTTTTTGATTTATTAATGAATTGTGACTCCTTCGTAAGCAGCAATTTTAGTTAGCAGAAAGCGATTAGGAGAACATTATTAAAGGATGCGTTAGAATAGATTGTTTGGGATAGGATGACAATTTAAATAAATTTATAGAAATTTATTTGATTCCTTCATTTTTTTTCCTATAAAACTTGTGTCATCACCATGATTTTAAGGGCAGTGATAGATTTATTTGGTATGTCTGATGTAAAAAACCGTATGGGATGTTACTACCTTAGTGTAAATCAGCTGATTCTGAGAAGAGAGGTGAATCGGCAATGTTATTATACACTTTGAATAAGGAATTGAAATTGAAAATTATTTTTTTAAGGAAAAAAATCAAATAATGACTGGATTTTTATTTTTATACTTTAAAAAAATTTTTTTTTTATTTTTGTCAAGAAAAAACTCTGATTTATTTGACAACATATTGAAAATCACCCCGTAGTAATTATTGATGCGTGAAAACATTTAAATTACTCTTATTTTTTAGCGTTATTTTTCTGGTCAAAATAAATTTCAAAACGCTATAACTTGCTTAAAATTAGTGCTAGCAAATTGAGAGTGTTTCCATTTTATCCATCGTGGAAAAGACTATTAAAAGACGCTAATTTAACAATTGTTTTAATAACACAACTGATAAAACAAATATTAAACTATGAAGTAAAAATTTATATTTTGTCTACCAATTTGATCTGTAATCCTTTAAGTTTTCGTTTAAAAATATGTTTAAACAAGTTGTTTACTTCTATTCATTCAAATGTTTAATTATATCTTCATTTATTCAATCTTACCTAAGTCCCCTCCTCAGTTCCATCCTTTTTCTCCATATTTTCTTGATTTATCAGTTGAGCTTGTGTATTTACCCATATAGAAGGTGAAAAAAATAAAACTTATGTGTCTGCAAGTGCAAAAATTGCGAAAAGTTCTGATCATTTGTATGATTTGTATCAACATTTATGTGAATAGAAGTAAACAGCTTGTTTTGAAGCAATAATTAAGGATTAAAGATCAAATTGGTAGAAAAAATATGATTGTACTATGAACTAAGATTTTATATTTGATTCGGTGGTGGTTTATCGTTCATCATATCGTATAGGTAAAAAAGTGGTTAAATGACCGTCGTTTAATAGTTATGCTGAATAAAATGGAGCAACTCTCAATTCGCTAGCTCTAATTTTAAGCAAATTATAGCGTTTTGAGTTTAACTATGAGCAAAAAAATATCGCTCAGAAATTAGAGCTGTTCCTGAACTAAAAAAAAAAAAGCTCTAAAAGTGATAGTTATTTTTTAACTGAAAACAAATAATCAGTGAATGGCTTTGATTTTTATTTCAAGCAAATTTATTCGTTCATTATTGGCGCTGCAGACGCATGTAGCGGTCCTTGGCCTGCTCTGTAGCCTTTGCCCAGTCGTCCCTGTTGGCAGCGCACCTGATGCATATTCTGTTCTTCCTTAAATCTTCTTTTACATTATCCATCCATCAGGACTTCGGTTTTCTTCTAGACCTAACTACTTCCGGCTTCCCATGATAAAGCCTTCTTGCAGTTCTCGCTTCATCCATTCTCAGGACATGTTCCAACCATTTCATACGTTGAACTCGAGCGAACTGGGAGATAGGCCGTGCATTGAGTAGATTTTCTTGTTTCATCTTAGGTGGGGAGCTTCTTTCTCAAGATTAAGCCCTACTATTCTTCTAAGGAGCATATTTCAAGTAAATATTAGTCATAAATCACCAATTAATTTTTAATAAAATGCTTAAATGTTAGCGATTAATATAAACTTTTATTTTTTAAAAATGGGCGAATTTTATTTATTTTTTTATCAAAAAATGATAGTTATATTTTGATTTGGCCAAAAAATGATTTCTCAAATTCAACACCTGCTTTGAATATTATGCCAGTGAGATAGGAACGGATAATGAGAAAGTATGCTGGGGAAAGGAAGTGACTGAATTTCTAAAGCAGTTCCGAGTTGGTCAAAATCCTGTTCTTGGTCAAGAAAAATACAAAATACAGAAGAACCCATGCTTTATAAAGCCAATTACATCACATTTTAATCTTCCAGTTTTAACAGCATATCTCAAAAGTGTTGTAATTATTATTATTATTATTATTGCAAACCGTACTTCACACGGTATGCAACGACCTGTTCATTTTTCAGTAATACTTTCTTATCTTTGTTGTGTATCAATCTTTATACTACCCAACCTTTATTGGGTCTTCTGCAATTATGGATTCTCTGAATGCTTTGGACAATTTAGTTGCGTTAATGGGTATGTTTTGGAATCAATTATTTTTGTGGGCACCTTAAACCATTGACAATTGACTTAGTGATTTTTTATACAATTAGGGATTGATAAATTATTTGCCACTTCTATAAATTTGTTTTATTGAAAACTAGTTTCGAATGTTATACATTCTTCTTCAGTTCTAAAAACACACAAAAAATTCAAAAATAAGCAATTCAATTTTTTGAATATTTTGTGTGTTTTTACATTCGAAACTAGTTTTCAATGAAATAAATTTATAGAAGTGGCTAATAATTTATCAATCCCTAATTAGATTGATCCTTCTATACCATCATGCGGATGTCAACTGATGTTTTATACCCCCTCTCTCTCTCTCTCTATATTTTTATATATATATATATATATATATATATATATATATATATATATATATATTATTTCTTTTATTTTTCTGTTGGCACTGTAGACCGTGGAGATCCTTGGCCGCGCGATGTGGTATTCATACGTAGGAGACCACAACGCGATTCTCAATTTAGGTACACGGGGTAGGATCATCACTCCTACGCCCGGCCTTTTTGTGAGTTGCCTCCAAGTAGGCTGACGGTCCTCACATACCCGGAGGGGAGAGGGAGGGGCGGATAAATTGCTTGAATTATTTTATTTAATTTAATTAAATAAAATTCATGCCGGTGCGCCGGGATTCGAACTCACAACGTTTGGGTTTGTGAGTAAGTGCGTTAACCCGCTCGGCCCTATATATACTTCTAATAACATATTTTATCATTTTTACGTATTATCTGACTTATTATTATCTACGCAAAATTATGAAATCAAGTATCTTTTTCTCGTCATCTTCTCTCTCTATTTTGTAATTAAAAACTACGAAATCAGTTCTCAAATTATTTTTCAAGTTATGTATAAAAACTATTCAAAAACTTTTCATATTATGTATAATTTAATGGGATTAAATTCTAACATATTATTTAATTAGCAGCTATTTAATACTGACGCGTTAGAAAATGGAGTAATTAATTAATCCTTAATTAAATGAAATAGCCAGTAGCAAATAACATGGCAAGTAACATGGCCGTTACTACATCTGTTATAAAACGTAATTTCACGCTCGTTTACGACAATTATTTATCTTCCTACTCCTGTAATATGCTTCTGGTATTGAGATATGCCTTAGCGTTTATCGGTAATAGTTGAGTCGGCAATCGCAATAATGAACTTGTAGATAGTGGAATTATTGAACTAATTTTGACAATATTATTTGGTTCATTCTAATGATAGCTGCTAATCATTTAGTTATAATACAGAAAGATTGTAATCAGTAATATAGTTATTTGAATATGCTTCACAAATAGCAATCAGTTGGAAAAGACAAATTGTGCTCTATAGCATCTTTAAATCTACAATAAAGGAAAGAATAGAAATAATATAAATTATACATGATGTGTTTTGAAAATAACAGATTATCGAATCGGAAAAATGTTTTATTAATAATGTTAAACCATACGACACATCATGTAACTCAGGATGAATCATTCATTTTTTGCTTTCTGATTACGGTAGAAAGTACGCAATTATTCGTACAGCACTTTGAAAGACTTGGGATATGTCTCACATTGCAGAAGGGCATATCAAGGCAAATGTCTTCAGCAAATGCTGTTTTCTACAAAAATCAAAATAGAGGTACTCCCTTCGTAAGTTGTTATAGGAAGCGTTGATTTCCCTGATAGATGATTTGGAACCCAGAAACTTGAAGATATTTGGCAACATTTATTATTTAGTTTAAAGTGTCAACTTCTGTTCCGGCTCTATTCTGTTTTTTGACGATATATGCCTATCCTTAACACCTATAATATAAACTTTTTCTTGTACTTACGTATAAATATTTTCATCTCTTGATTTTCCTGAATTATTAAGTAATAATAAATTTCATTACTTTCAAAATTATTTCATGATATGACTCTTCTAGTAAATTACTAGACCTTATAACGAATAACTGAGCATGAGCTTGTCAGATACCTGAAAGTATATTTTTTGGAGGTTTTAATAAAATTTATATATCGTCCTTATCATGTCGAACTATCGAATATGCAAAAATACGATTTTCATGTTCGTCACTTTAAAACGCACTAGTTGAGACATCCATTGTGACAAAATCTTGAAATCCTAACCTCCAAAAGATACAAGACACTAACCCTTGAGGATTAGGAATTCAAGACACAATGCCAGTCTTAACTAATGCGTTTCAAAGTGACGAATGTGAAAATCCCATTTTTGCAGATTATTACACTGTGGTTTTTATTTTCAAATAATTATATTTGTTATAACAATTATTTATTATTTACAATAATAAACCTTTGTAATCGACCAAATAAAAAAAAAATTAACCCCCTCTCAACATTCGAGATTTTACGTTACAATATACATAGAAAAAAAAGTCACAGGCCACCTTAGGATGATCATCGGAATTTGATATTACTATACGCCACATTCTTTCAAAATTGGGGCCGATTAGAGCTTAGTTAGCATCGTTGGTAGCATACTAAACTCATGTATGTGAAAAATCGATTTTTTGGTTTTTTGTTATAGTATTTAGGTTGGTACAGCATTCACTTAAGTTAGGGCATTAAAACGTGCTGAAATTGCAGTTGCATTTTAACGAAAAGCGACTGTAAATCTGAAGCTCCCTTGTAAAATTAACTAATATGCGTATTCGTAAATTTCCAGTTCCCTTCACTCCCAATGCGGCTACTGCAAAGCTAATAATGATATTTCGTCAGTGCATACTTGGATAAATATTAAAACAGGGCAAAAAAAAGAAATGATTATGGGTATGATTTTCTCTCCGCGCAAGGAATTTCAATGTTTTTTCTTTATGTGAAAGTAGTTGCAATAGATGTAATAATTATATCAAGATATTTAATCCTGAATAGTGAATAATTTTATTATTAAATAAAAAAATGAAGCCAAAACATTACTTATTAGTAAGTTTACACAGACATTTTGAAGATGCCTCATGCTAAAGGCAACCTACGGTAAACTTGCGAATTTACATTAATTTTATTTAGCGAGTAATAAAAGGTGAAACAATAATTACAAATGAGCCCGGTAGATCAGTGCAACGGCAACAAAAAAAAATTAAAATTATCGAAGGCGCCCACTAATACTCAGAAGAATGCCACAGTTTTTTTTCTTTCCTGAAAAGTAGTGATTTTAACATTCGCAAGTTTACCATGGAAAGACGACATGTTTTATATATTATTTTGCACATGTTCCTACGGATACCGGTTCACCTTTTTTTAGTTTTCTGATAACTTGAAAAGTGTACATCTCATGGAGCATACCAGATGCTCAATTGAAAGATCATTTAATTTTCTACAAAGCTAACCACACAATTTTTGTATTGGACTGTCACCCAAAACGGTAAGCAAAGTCGTCTGAGTGGACACTCCACAATATTTTAATGTATTACTATTGGGCAATAATAAGCCTTATATAAAATGTATACCTTTGTTTTTTTTAAAAAGGCTTTGGTCTAATGATCCCAAAACACTTTGTATCTTTCCTCTATCTTGAGGAAGATTTTGGCAGAGATAAAATAAAATCTTTAATCGGCCATCATTTAGAAACGATATCGTGCATGATAATGTCAAGTTCCAAGGATCATTCTGAGGCAACCTGTGATTTCAGTGCCTAATTTTAAAAAAATTCTCAGTAGTTTTGGTGAAAAGCCGCATTAGGCAAACGGTATAGTGCATAAGGCGCGCATAGGAATATTTGAGCCTTAAAACCGGACATAAGTCTGTACCAGGAAGTTTGTGAAAAACTCCATTAAACCCATCATTCTTCAAGCTTGATAGCTGCCTCATCAAACTGTAATCGAATAAGTTTCCCCTAATCTTGCCATTTCTTGTAAAGAAAATCGGAGCTCAGAAATTGTCAGAATTGCAAGTCTCGCAGGTTTCATCCGTGGTAGTTATTTACCATACTAAATAGTGTGTTTACTTACGTACTTTATTTTAAAATTATAATTTCATTGGTTTACTGTTTACTGTTTTTGAACCATTTTTATGAAGAATGTTTGGATAATTCTTTTTGTTTACATATTGTTATCGAATAAAGTTTTTTTTTTTTGTTTATCAGGTCTTGTTGGACATAATTTTTATTACAAATATAAAATTGAGGCTAATATTAACTGTATTATACAACAAAATCTTCCGTCCACTGCCGCCATTTGGTTTCATCTTTAAAACAAATTATTTAGTTTTAAAATTATACATAATTATTTTTAGATGTCTTGTGATGAATATACCAAAATTTCTGAAAGTGGAAAAGAAATGATTTCAAGAGAAAACAAATAATCACCTATTTTCAATGATCTACTTTTAGATGACTAAGATTAAAAAAACAAAACATGTATGAGAGATTCTCATATAATTTTAATTTTTGTCCGATAAAAATGTCTGCCAAATGTGGCAATATATTGTACCAATATAAGTGCCAACTTTTTTAAATTTACCATATCTGTTTGCTGCATACTAGAAATCAAATTTGAAGTAATTCTGTTAGAAGATTGGTTGGTCGTTTCGATGTTTTAGGCGCAAAACACCGAGGTCATTAGTGCCTGATACATATAATAATACTGCTGCAGGAAATAAGGTAGTTAAAAAAAAAACAATGAAGAAAGAAAAAACACAACAAAAACACACATAATATATATATATATATATATATATATATATATATATATATATATATATATATATATAAATTAAAAAAATACACAAACATACGCACACATGCTATTCTGTTAAAAGAAATTTAAGGCAGAATACCCCAAACGTCACTACCTTCCACTTTTCCAAGCCACAAAATTACTTGTTCAAAGTGTTATCGCACTTAATAGTTGGACACTATTTAAAAAATAATATTAGTACAGTGTTACCATATAGCAGAGGCCACTTACTGGGTACCTGGAAAGGGTACCATCACCTGGCGACCTTCGGACAGGAAACATCTGTTCCATCTTTAAAAAAGGAGATAGGAGGCAATGCCAGAATTATCGCGGCATTTGTGTGCAGAGCTCAGTGAACAAAATAATCGGGAGACTGGTCCGGGATAAGCTCGAAGAGGAGTAAACAACGCCGGTAAGTTTGGTTCACTGCGGGTGGATCCTGCATGGACAATATATTTATTTGTACTTCGACAACTCATTGAGAAATGCAGCGCAAAGAATAGGGAGCTTCAGCCTTCGTTGATCTGGAGCCGAGGGAAAGAATATGACCAGCACTGAGAAGAGCGGATATTAATGAGTCCGTTATAAAACAATTCAACACTTGTACGGAAGCGATTTGTACAGAGTGAGGATTGAGAACCGCCTCTCTGAACCATTTTCCGGAATCAAAGAGCTGAAGCAAGGGTGTTGTCTGTCTCCAAGCCTTTTCAAGATATACTTGACTGACGTAGTGAAGCAATGGATGAGGCAATGTCGGGACTATGGAATTTATTTCGATGACGAAGAGCTCCTTGTCCTGTTCTTCGCGGATGATCAGATGGTGATAGCCCGGAGGAAAGTTTTCCTGGAGATGGTGGTCTTCCAGTTGAAGAGGTTGTGTGAGATACCAAAGTTCGGACTGTAGAAATTGATTTTTGGAGAAGGTGTCTCCAGATAACAAGGCTGGACAGAGCCCGAAATTAAGTGGTTTGGCAGCGAATGTGTGCAGCGGAGACCGTCTCTGAAGGAATCGGGAAACGGTATTGAGGTGGTATGGGCACTGCAGGAGAATGCCGGAAGAGCATTGGCCGAACAGAGTCCTGGACTGGCAGCCGCTCGGAAAGCGTAGAAACGAGAACGACTCAGAACCACGTGGATAGAAGGAGTCCGAGAGGAGATGGCTGGCCGAGGTTTACAGGAGGGAGACTGGGCGGATAGAGCTGTGTGGAGCTCAGTTATGGCATCACTCGTTGAAACATCGGCAGAAGAAGTAGAAATTCAAAAAGTAGTTATTTATTAGTGGTTTAGCATTAGAAATGTTTTACGTCAAGCACACAGTAAACCTATAGACACCTCGGATGCTAAAAAACTTTATCTGCCGACATTGGGACGGGGTGGGTTTCTAAATAGTGACCAAAAATACTTGAAATTTTGGAACTGTTTTTGTTTTTTCATCTATAATTTCTAAACGGGCATTCTATCCAAAATGTTATGATATATTAAATTAAAGAGCATCATATTCTACGTCTAACGAGTAACACAAAATAATAGTTTAGGTAAAAAAAGGTTTGGTTGAAAACTATGGTCGCTGACTCATATTTAGTAATCAGTCAGTTTTTGACAGAATCGTCGTTTTTACCGTAGATTTCGACCTCACTAATTACCCAAAATATTATGCTGTTACTCATTAGACGCAAAATTCGATGCTCTTTAATTGAATATACCATAACTTCTTTGATAGAATGCATCAATTACGGATATATACAAACTTTCTGGAAATTTAACTTTCTTTAAAATTGATAATGACTATTTTTTTACCTTGAATGCACTGGAACCGAGCTGTTTTGGAAAAACAGGAAAAAAAATTTCTTCTTAGCGGTTTTTCGAGATTGCGAAAAATGTGTAAGAAGGAGAAGGTCGTAAGCTTGAATTTTTATATGATGGGCAATTCATACAACATACCTGAAAATTGACTTTGGGCTTCCGGACTATAAGGGACGCTTTACATAGACAATATATTCGAATTCCTCGTGTCTCAAAGGATATGTGGAACTGCAGTACACTAATTTCTAATTTATATTATCAATAACATTCAATATACTGAGCACTTTGTACTTGCACATTGTATCGTCGGATCGGTGGTTAATGTGATCAGCTGCATTTTTGTTAAAATAAAAGTTTGTTGCTACTTACCTGAGCCTAAACCAAATTTACGCGAATTTATTTCAAAAATTGTGAAATCATCAATAATTTTTTTTTCACCGTGCGTGTTCTACTTAAAGATCTAGTTAAATATTCTTTTTTGTGATAAAGTGTAAAATTAGATAGTTTTTTTTTTACTTTTAGCTGTTCTATTTGAATCATTTTTTTTTTTTCGCTCTCTGGTTTATAGACAAAATTAACAATAGCATTGCATTCCTCTCTTTTCGCGCACATTAAAGCACGATGAGTGGATTTTATTTTAAAATACTTTGGCCATGCTTGAACTGTAATAATGTATGTTATAGTAAGTAAAAAATGTTTGATTTCGTTCTCTTAGGATATCAACAAGTTTCCGATTAAATTTCTTTTTATACACGTTTGTTTCCTTTATCACAATTTTAAAAGTAAAGGCTAAAAATTTTCTGTAGTAGCCCCTCCACTAATTTTATTATCGAGCCGCCACTGGTGGTTTATAAACTGCACGAATGCTTTCATAATCAATAGCTTCTTCGCAGATTGATTCCCTTGGTCAATTATTCCTATTAAGGAAGGAATTCTTCCGATAGAACAATTAACTATTCTGCTACTTACAAATTTCACTGGTAAATTAATGATGGTCAGAACTTTCACAGCCGGATGTGAAAACGACATCATTCCATTACGAAAAATGCCTAATAGCTAGAACGAATACAGTTTCGTGCATTCGCAGAATATTAAATTAAGATTACACCTATTTACATGCAACAAGTTGATAATAAAAAACAAAACAAAAAAATCAAACAACTGATCATGAAATTCAATTTTCACTATAGATTTTAAATATGACTTTAAAAAGAAAAATTAAATATATGCAGCAGAAAATAAAGTTATAATAGTTAACTAAGATTTTAAGTTCTAAATCGAACAAATAGAATAAAATTAAAGAATAAAAAAATTCAAGTGAAAAGATAGCATGATAATTGTAAGTATTCACATTAAAAATAATCAATATAATTAACAGAATATGAAAATGACAGAAGATCTTCAAATAAACCATAAAGTAGATTTATCTATTAACATTAGGACTTTTTTTTCAGAATTAATTTGTATCCATTCCGTAATATTTTATAATTAGTTTTAAAAAATTCATTTATAGTTCCCAAATTTATTAGACTATTATCAAAAGTATGATTGAGAATTTCAAAAAATATATAAAATTTTCCATAATATGAGTCCAACCGGAATGTATCCCAAACCTCGTGACATTTTCTTCTTCAACTGAACCAGTTCTGAAAATCTGAAGGTTGTACCACTGTCCTTTATTCTTTGTCATTTTTTTTCTCTTATCTTATTAAAAATCGGACGAGTTATTTTTATTTATTTGTTTTTTTTCTTTTTGGACATTTTGAAAATGTATAACAGTATTTTTGAAAATTCAGTTCACCTGACTATCTTTAATTTCAGATGTAAATTATTGTTTGTGTTTTTTTTTTTTATTAAAGAAAAATATTGCATATTAAATCTTCATCACCCTCTTCCGTTTACAAATGAATTTGGACTGCAATTCCATTTTTCAAGAGGGTGCAATATCGAACTTATTACCTTCCGAAAATCGGCCGTAAGAGCTTGTAATAGAACACAAGGATATATCCCAACTTTTATCGTCTTTGATGTAAAAGTCGACTTTTGGAACCCAGTGGAAGGGTTAATTAATGTATCATAAGTCAAATCAATCAATTATTCATCTGAGGATCAGAAATATCAACTAATAATGGTAATTTGTAAGTATTCCAATTAAGAAAGAAAAGTAAAATATTCATATAAGATGTAATAGATAAATGTAAATAAAATAAATTTATTTGCTGTTACATTTTCTGAATTCTATTTACGGTTTATTACATGTGAGGCTTAGGATTAAAGCATTTAATAAAGTTCTTTAGATAGGTACATTTTTTCTTTTAATATTATGTAGTATTATTTGAATGTATTATTAGTATATTTGAATTGTATTTGAATTAGTAGTATATTTGAATTGTATTATTTATTATGTAGTATTATTTGAATCAGTGTTAGCTCAATGATGCATTCATATTACAATTCTTAGGAATCAAAAACCTGCCTATATTCTTGATCTTTCTCTCCAATACAAGATCTCAACCTACCAATTTGTTTATCCCTTCTAGTTTAACTACTTCTTTTGAAAAATCCTTTATCATTTACATCGTTTTCCAATCTCTCAACTCAATCTCTTACTCGTTTGCCACTGGCGTCTGGCAAATTATTTTTTCTGGTGGCACAATGAAATTATTGAACAAATTTCATTCCCCTATCATTTTATTTATTTCATTTTTTTTTTTTTTTTTTTTTTTTTTTACTGTTAGGAAAAATATGAATGATGAATAATACTTGAAAAAGCTCATTTTTTTAGGTATTTTTTCATACTATTTTTTTTCATAAAAACAACCACAGATTTTTTCATAGAAAGTAATTATTTTTACAAAAGAAAATTTGTAGGTCGATCAGACTATTTGAAATGATTTAATGGAATGCGTATTTATTTTGTTATAATTCGTATTATTCAACCACTTGTACATAAAACGTATAATGTTTAACTAAAATAATGATTTATATAAATTTATAATATATAGAAATTCATATCTGGTATTTATATCTTATATTGACATTTCACGTTTCTTCTTCCTCTTCCACTAACGAAACCAATTCCAATGAGTGATCGAAGAAGGAAGAGCTCTTGAATAGTGGCCTGCTAGAAATGACGTCATTGCTCTTTACCGGGCTAGAAGAGGTAGGCCTTGACAATGGAAGCCCAGATCGGATTGGATGCCCGTGTCCAATCGCTAATAGGATCGCATAGAAGCTGCCTCTTCATTGGTCAACCGGTTTAAGGCTACTTTTGCCCGAGCTGGCTCATTGCATTCTCACAATATCAGCCGATCACTCTCTTTTCTCACACTCTCCATTCTCACAGATGTTTCGTTTTCTATTCGGTTCGATCACCTTCGTCTACGAAAGTTACTATGATTTTTAGTTTTGTTTGTTCACAATAAACATATATTTATTCTTATCCGAATATCTTTATATTATATTTATTCTTATTACTATTTCAATACATTGCTTTGTTTATTGTATTCAATATTCGTGGTATTGAAACGGACACGATAACCTCAAATTGTTTCATCAGACTGGAGACCGGAAAAAGGAATACTAAATTAAAAATTTTATTGGAAACAATAACTTTTTTGTATTAATGAATGAATGAACAAAAATGGGCTAAATACTGCAATACTTGGCGTGAAAGGCATAAATTTAATATTTGAAGTCCCTCGTGCAACACCTTTTAATCATTTTGTGTTGTCAGGCATGTGGGTCATGGACATGTCTTGTATTGAGTCTAGTAATATGTACTTTTTTTAATGGATTCGCAAGTGTTAGTAGTCATAATGCAAAGTTATATTGCTGAAATACAAACTTACAGTGTAATAATTCGAAGTGATTTAGGCTGGAAAATTTGTAGTTTTTTTATATCTGTCTTTTTATTGATCTTTAACAAGAACAAATAAATTTAAAATAAATCAAAATCTGCAAATTACATTGCAAAAAGCAAATATTTAATTAACTTCGGCAATATTGACTCAGACAATTCAACATATCTTTTGGTCAAAGCCTCCAGATGGAAGATGCTTCTGTAATTGGGATCATGCTGCAATTCAGTCCTGGATGGAACTTTGGAATTACTCTTTGACAGTGTCTCAAATCGTCGGGATGTCTTATTTCTTGAGTCAAACATCATTTATAATTTAAGAAGTTTCGAATATATTCCGCTCTACTGAACATCAGTTGGACTGTCATACTTTGCGAGCTCTTCTGGAACTATTTCCTTCGCTTTCCTGCAGAAAGAATTTTTCGTCTCAGCCTCTGAATTTTTCTCTTGAATATCTCTAAAAATAAAGCGTCAAGTAACTGGGTGTCATTTCTTAAGTCAATTTTTGGTGCGATGAGTGAATATTTTATTGCTAAGCATGATACTCAAAAGCTATCTTAAATAACAAATCGAAACTAATTCGCAAACAAACTTTGTTCCATCGATACAGATTTAACATATAGCTCAAAATATAATTGTAGATTAATTTTCTGATTTGGTTTTACACAGTTTTCATTATGGACGTATTTCAAAACAATTGAGATGACTCTAACAAAGCAAATTGGAGATAAATTTCAGCTATCTTTGATGATTTGATTCTCTGAAAATTTTATTTAAAAAAAAAATAATCCTAAAAGAGTCATGCAAACAGCACAAAAATCAATATCAGGTGCATGCATCGGGGAAAATAGATTTTAAAAAGCGATTTATATCAACATCAGGTATAGGGGTATTTACCTTTGACGTCGGTGACAAAGGATTGGCCAGTTTAAGCAACACTTCGACCACTCTGTACCTGTCCGTTTCACTAGGACTCTTTCAAAACGTTTTTGGTTACAGAGCGACATTCTGGGAAACGTGCTCTGCAATTCTCGCACAACTGCAAGACTAAGTACGTAAAGGCTTTCTCGTCGTGGACTGGGTATCATGTTAAGGCGACTCAGCATGACTCGCTGTCTACTGTCCTTGACGGGCAAATTCGGAAACTTCATCTTCTTTAATACATATTACCTAGGATAATACAGATCAATTTATCTTAAATAATAATGAATTAGATGGCCATTTGATATAATAATAATGAATTTAATTATCTAAAATTGGAATTAATATATTGTATAATACTAACTTAATAATTACAGTGGTAAAACATTAATTATGTAGAATTAACTATAAATAATTAATTTGGTTGTATAGAAAGCAATCAAAGACTCAGGGATAGAGTAGACTGGTCACATTTTTTCCTGATTGCTTGGACATGCTAATGATACAACGCAATATTTCCATAGTTGCAATGGCGATGGACGTCATAACAAACGAAAACAGTCAAAATAAGTGGTTACTGGATATGGCGGATTATCGTTCAATCGAACTGACATAATTGGCATTGATATGTTCGAGGCCTCAAAATTTGACTAATTCGGAACTCATGTAAACTCTGAAAGTAACAAATATGCGGAAAAGGGAGAGAGGGCGGGAGGGAGGGAGAGAGGGAGAGAGGGAAAGAGAGAGGGAGAGAGGGAGAGAGGGAGAGAGGGAGAGAGGGAGAGTGGGTGAGAGGGTGAGAGGGTGAGAGGGTGAGAGGGAGAGAGGGAGAGAGGGATAGAGGGAGAGAGGGGGAGAGGGAGAGAGGGAGAGAGGATGAGATGGTGAGAGGGAGAGAGGGAGAGAGGGAGAGAGGGAGAGAGGGTGAGAGGGTGAGAGGGTGAGAGGGTGAGAGGGTGAGAGGGTGAGAGGGTGAGAGGGAGAGAGGGACAGAGGGCGAGAGGGAGAGAGGGTGAGAGGGAGAGAGAGAGTGAGAGTGAGAGAGAGAGAGTGAGTGTGAGTGTGAGAGTGAGAGTGAGAGCGAGAGAGAGCGAGAGCGAGAGCGAGAGCGAGAGCGAGAGAGAGAGAGTGAGTGTGAGTGTGAGTGTGAGTGTGAGTGCGAGTGCGAGTGCGAGTGCGAGTGCGAGTGCGAGTGCGAGTGCGAGTGCGAGAGCGAGTGAGTGTGAGATTGAGAGTGAGAGTGAGAGAGAGAGAGAGAGAGAGAGGGAGAGAGAGAGAGAGAGAGAGAGAGAGAGAGCGAGAGAGAGCGAGAGAGAGAGAGAGAGAGAGAGAGAGAGAGAGAGAGAGAGAGAGAGAGAGAGAGAGACAGAGAGAGAGAGAGAGAGAGAGAGAGTGACCGAGAGTGAGAGAGAGAGCGAGAGTGAGAGAGAGATATTCGAAAAGCTATTCTATTCCTCACTTGCATTTATTTATATCCAAATATTTTCTTGACCCTTGGAAATTATCAAT